>BHFT01043322.1:0-25626 GCA_004320025.1 Laticauda laticaudata | reverse complement strand
ACAATGTAATTGTAATTGAAGACTACGAAATGGAAGCACAAAACAATTTGTAAACCAACTGGCACACTGTATGTATACATATGGAAGATGGCTTGATGTTTTTATGTTTTGTTTGTCTATGTTTGTTTTAAAAACCAATAAAATTTTTAAAAGAAAAAGAAAATCTCACGTGAAAATTATATGAGTTGGGCTTCAGAAAGCCATTCTCAGTTGCTGCAATTAAAATTGAGCTAAATGAATCAATAAGCTGATGAGTTATAATAGTACTCTTAGTATGTTCCTAGACGGAGCAACGCTATGTAATAATAAACAGTGATTCTCATTTTGAAGAGGAGAACTTCCATATTCAAAAAGCAACAAGATTATATTTTAAGACTGCCAGGTTTCTAATAATCATTTACTCCTGCCTTCTATTTTTTTTTTTATCATCAAACATTTCAATTTTGTAGTATCATTTCTCAATTGAAATATTATTCAATTGTCTCAGTTGAAATATCACAGTTTTATAAAATGAGTTGAGGGTTTCCTTTGCAAGTGGTATGTAAATATATAAATACTATAGCTATTTTAGTCATTATTTCCATTTTAAAAATTTATTTAAGAAAGAAAAAACCAGGTCTAGTAATAGTTTTAATAACTTATTTCATAGAACATTTATGCTTATGTTATAATCTATCTTTAATTGTAGACATTCATCCATACAAATGGATTGATATCAATTTGTACCTCATACATTAATCCTTTTCATATCTTTGAAGTATAATATTTCAATAAAATTAAGCTAAGAAGAAAAGATCTATTGGTGTGCTCATGTTCTCTGCATGATCCTTTTTTATTTCTTGCAAAAGATTTTTTTCAGGAAATAAAATTAGCTTTTCCCTTTGGCAACGCACCTCTTGTCATAGTGAAAGAAGAAAAGAGAAGTGCAATTAAGAATTACAATTAATTCAGAAGGTATTATCAAAGTAGCTATAATTCATCTCTACATGTCTTCAGTATCACGTAGTGTCAGCTTATACTAAATAAAAATGAACTACACTCTTCTAAGCTCTATAAGGTAAGTCTGTTTGTTTATTTTTCACTCGCTCACTGCGGTCTTTACTCACTAGAGAGAAGACTGAGCATTAAAGTGTTATATTAATTGATAGACTCAGTATCCAGAATTCCATTTTTTAGTCAGTCAGGTGTTACACGAAAAAAGGTGTCCTCATGAGTACAATGAGATTGAAAACCTTGACCTTTGGTTCCACTTTCCAGAGCAAGTCACACTACATTGATTTGATGTATGAGCGCAGAATAGGGTATTAGGAAAAGCAAGGAAATTTTAAAAGAGATAAATAATACCTCCAATGCTCTCATGTTTAACAACTTGCTTTAAAAAAAAAACTCCTTGGAAATCCAGATAAATAAGATGTTTGGATTAATCCATTTCTTTCCTTATTTTTCTTCCATTTATCATTCTGTTCTCTGTTCCTGTGCTTAGAGAAGTTATTGCTGTGAAAAATAAAAAGAATGGTAAACTTCATATAAAGGCCTATGCAATGTATTCTGAACTAAACTTTTCCAGGTGTGCAATGTTATTATTAGTAGCTTATTACAAAGTAGAAAGGTTTATTTGAAATTTTATGTATCCATCTCACACACATTTTGTAGCCTCCATTGAAAGCCACCAACTTATAGGTTAAACATGTAAACACTCTATGATTATTCAGAAAGATTAACTTTACATTAAAATATAATCCTTGACTTACAACCACAGGTGAGCCCAAAATTTCTGTTGCCAAGAGAGACATTTGTTAAGTGAGTTTTCCCCCATTTTATGACTTTTCTTGCCATAATTGTTAAGGAAATCATTGCAGTTGTTAAGTTAATAAGGCAGTTGTTAAGTGAATATGGTTCTCCCCATTGATTTTTCTTGTCAGCAGGTTGCAAAGAGGGGGTCATGTGACCCAGGACACTGCAACCGTCATAAATATGAACCAGTTGCCAAGTGTCTGAATTTTGAATTTTGATCGCATGACCGTCGGGATGCTGCAATTGTAAGTGTGAAAAACAGTTGTAAGCAGGGGTGGGATGCTGCTGGTTCTGCCTGGCTCTATAGAACTGGTAGCTCTAAAGAGCAGCAGACACTGAACCGGTTCTGTGTTTGCTGCTGTTTGGCCCACCCGCCTGCCCGGGCTCTTACCTATCTTTTATTTCCTGCTTTTTCAACCTCAGCTGCTTTGCATAGCACAGCTAAGGTTGAAAAAGCAGGAAAAAAGAGGCCTTTCAAACACTGTGCATCTGTGTGCAGCACTGTTTAGATGTCCAGGCAGCACAGCTTAAAGTTTTTTTACATGCATGCGCAGTGTAATCATCGAACTGGTAGTAACACTGGTTGAATCCCACCCCTGGTCATAAGTTCCTTTTTTCAGTGCCATTGTATCTTCAAACAGTCACTAAATAAACTGTTTTAAGTCGAGGACTACCTGTAATTCCTGCTTCAAGAATTGTATTATTTTAGTAGAAGAAATTAGGGCTGTTACCTAGCCACTTTCAGTTCAACTTATCTTAGTTTTTCCTCTTCCCTTCATGAAGCGGCATAGACCCAGCAGGATGGGAGTTGAGTAGGCATGCTAAGCTGGAGAAATAAGAGGTGGTGTCACCAGCTGCCTGAGTCAAATAAGGAGATCAAATGGAAAGGGAACCAGAGTCAGATGGAGTACAGTCAGCTAAGGATGTGAGGAATTCAAGAAAGGACCAGCGCTAAACAATTGTGTTATTGAAAGGGGATGTATGGATAATTGTTTTCAGATTCAGAATATAATTCAATTTTGCAGGTTCTATTATTACAGCCATATGTGCTCATTTATAAATGCATGGGTCCATAGATTGATAAGTCCTGGTTATTAAATATTTAGATAATTCTCATTCTGAAGGGCAAAATATAACAGCATTTATTTATTTGCAACCATGGGTTTTAACAAAATTCATATAAAATTGCAACAATCTGTGTCAGTTAAGTGTATCCCCTCCCTAAAATTATCCACACTGTCTGTCAACAACTAAATCTATACCTTTCTGAAGGCTTTACAAAGAATGGAACTTTTTTGTGATATTTCCATCGATACTAGGACACAAGAAATAGATTTTTTTTCCTTCTATACTGAATTGATTCAGTTGTATAAAACACAGGAATAATAAATCTAGCTCTGGGTTCGTGATATAATTTGCAATAAAGTAATGGATCAGATCTTCTACCTGTGAATTATCACAAATGCATAAATGTGTAAAAGTGTGTGTAATTGGAAATCTTCTATAACCTCTATCCAAGTAGTTTATTGGCTTTGTTTGAAAATTAAGTTCTGTGAAAACTTGTCTCTGGGAATGAGATAAAAGGTACTGTAAATAAGATGACATTCCTTTTCCATCTTTAAGTTATTGATACTACTTGGCCAACTTAAACTTTTATAGATGCTGTATTTTGTCTAAAATAGTTTAAAAAATAAATAATATCTCAATTACATGTGGCAATTTAGGGCATTCAACAGATCCTGAACCAGTGAAAATAATGACAATTAATTTAGATTTACATTCATTCATCCACTGCTATAAAATTGTTCATGGGAGCTTTGTCTTCCCAAGTAAGTGTCGGACACATGAGAACTAATAACCTATAATATAAATGTATTGCTTCCTTTTTCTGTATATAAATTTGTGAAAGGCCCAGTTTTGATCTCAACATCACTGCCAATGTACATGGGGATGAAGCTAGAACCGATCTCATGAATTTGTTCTGCATCATCAGTAATTCTTGTAGTTTACTTAAATCCTAAATGGGAATCTTATATGACAACTGTGAGATTGTTTCCCCCTGGAAGATCAAGAGATCTGGCTGCACTGAACAATGTCCTTTGGAATAGACAGACAAGGGGACAAATGGCTCTCATTGATCTCATAGCCATTGTTATTGAGATACAATACAAGTTTTTCATAGTACTGTTTCAATAAAATGGACACCCCAACACTTGAAAGATAAGATGTATTATTATCTGAACTGTTTGTTAACTAATGCAGATAATACCTCTGAGATACCTCCCACACATTTCAGAAGTGTCCAACAGATCAAAGAAGATTTTATTTATTTATTTTTATTTGATTTGTCAATTGCTTACAAAATAATAGGTATAAGTATAAACATGAGTAAGAATACGGGAAATAGGTATGAATAAATGGGGACAATAGGACAGGGATGGTAGGCACAATTGTGCAATTATGCATGCCCCTTTCAGACCTCTTGGGAATGGGGTGAAGTCAATAGTGGATAATTTGGGGTTAAAGGAGTGGGGGGTTAGAGGATGTAACAACAGAGTCAGGTCGTGCATTCCAGGTATTGACCACTCTATTGCTGAAGTTGTACTTTCTGCAATCAAGTTTGGAGTGGTTTACATTGAGTTTGTATCTTTGTGTGCTCTTGTATTGTTGTGGTTGAAGCTGAAGTAGTCATTGACTGGTAGGACATTGTAGCATGTAAATTTTGTTGTGCTACACTTAAGTCCAAATATAGGTGGCATTAGTTCAAGGTTTGTCCAAGCCAAAATCTCAAGCCTGATGATATAGGGTATTCTGTTGCAAGCAGAAGAGTGTACTCTTCTCGTGAAATATTTCTGGACTCGTTCAATTGTAATTAATGTCTGATATACAATGCGGATTCCAGACTGATGAGGTGTATTCAAATAGTGTCTAGCAAAAGTTTTGTATGCCTCTAGTTAGCAATTCAATATTTCTGAGAAAAAGCTTCATAAGATTAGATTTACAACTCTCAATCCCTTTTCGCAATGCTGTTACAGTGAGCTCTAGAGCTTAGGGTCATTTGATATGAGTACTCCAAGGTCCTTGACAGAGTGAGGATCATCAATGAGGTCATACCGTCTGGTTTGTATTTGATGCACTGATTTCTTTTTACCAATATGTAGGACAGAGCATTTGTAGTCAAGATTTGGAATTGCCAATTGTTGATGATTCAGACACATAATCAAGGTTGCTTTCAAGGACAGTAGCATTGTCAGTGGTATGGGAATGTTTATGTCATCTGCAAAGAGGATGCAGTTGCTTATAAGCTGATTGAAAAGGTCATTTAAATAGAGTATAAAGAGTGTGGCGTCTTAGAATGCTACCTTTGGGGACACCACTGCTAACTGAAGAAGGGTTTGATATAGCGCTCTCCATTTTACTATTTGTTGCCTGTTTGACAGGAAAAACAGTAATCCACTGTGTCAAGGGATCCAGCAAATGCTGTTAGAGTTGAAGTCCATGTCCCACTGCACCAATGGATGCAAAGAGGATGTAAAACAGACAAAAAAGCTTCGCCATCCGTTGGAAAAATGCTATGCATCCGTTGTGTACTCACTGCATATGTGTTTCATATGCTCTATTCCTCGAGCATCATCCACTGAGATTTCATCTGCGCAAGAAGTTTTGAGCTGCACAAAACTTTTTTGAGTGGATGAACTTTCCTGCTGTGTACGAATGTACATCCGTGCATATATGGGCAACAAACGTTCTATGTCCGTTATCATCCATTAAACGTCCGCTGTAATCCTCTCTGAATCCTCTGGCCATCCCTCAGCTCACATACGTTCCAGCTGAAAACGGAAAGAGGGAGGAAATGAAAGGTGCCACCGGAATGTCCACACAGCTTAGTAGCATGGAAATAGAAAGGATGTAACGGATGCATCTCGTATATAAAGCATTAAAAACAGACAAAGCATTTGTATATGGGATATATCTCGGATATTTAGGATGTCTGGAGGATGTCTAGAGTATGTGGAAGGACACCTAGAAGAAAACCGAACATTTCCTATAAAAAGGGGGAGGAAATCACCTGGATCTCAGTATGAGTCCAGCAGCCGTGGTGTACAAGACCTCTTCAGCCTTTGGCCTTGCTTTTTCCACATCATCCATTGTTCTCCACCGTGGTCATGACATATGGTAGCTGCCATCATTCATCACCAGAACCAAACCCTGTTCAGACTGTTTCACCTTTTATACACAAGGAGAAGAAGGAGATGTCCAAGAGCTATGTGGGTCCGAGGATGGATCGGGAAAAGAATGGAGTTTGGAATGTACGACCAGTTTATGGTGGAGCTGAGGAATGAAGACCCTCGTGCATTCCAGCACTTCATGAGGATACCATCAGCCATGTTAGAAATTGTAGAGCATCTGAGACCCAGGTTGACCAAGCTGAGCACCAACTTCCGTCGCAACCTGGACCCTGGACTGAAGGGGCACTGACTCTGTGGCACCTGGCCTCTAGAACCACATACAGAAACATGCAGTATGCCTGGAGGGTGCCACACAACACCATCAGCAAAGTGTCAGAGAAAGTGGTGCAGGGCCATCATCGAAGAATAGGTGGAAGAGCTCCTCCCAGTGCCCCACCACTGAAGAAGGCTGGAGGAAACTTGCAGAACAGTGGTATCAGAGGTGGAACTTTCCCCCACACCATTGGAGCCATAGATGGAAGCAAGTGGCCTGCAAAGCTCCAGCCAACTCAGGGTCCACTTATTTACAACTACAAGGGCTTCTTCAGGATCATCCTCTTTGCCATGGGTGAAGCTGACTACAAGTTCACGAACATCAATGCTTCAGCAATGGGTCAGCTTTCAGATAGCCAGGTATACAACGCCAGTGACCTCAAGAATGGGCTGGAATACAACCTTATCATGGGTTTCCCAGATCCAGACCCCCCACACAATGACACACAAGAGTGTGCCCTACTTCATTTGTGGGGATGATGCCTTCTCCCTCAGAACCTACCTCATGAAGCCCTACATTTCCAGATACTTCACCCGTGAAGAGAGGATCTTCAACTACAGGCTGTCCAGGCAAGACTGGCGGTGGAGAACGCCTTTGACATCCTGGCCAACAGGTTTCCACAACCATGCAGCATCACCCAGGGACTGTGAGGAGCATCGTGGAAGGCTTGCTGCATCCTGCACAATTCTCATGCGCATCGCTACCCAGTGCTTTGCAGAACAGGCTCATGGACCGCCAACAAGGCAATGGAGACATGGAGCCTGGGGAATGGAGGCAAGGACGAAACCTGATATACACTGTGGATGTACAAAGGCCCCAACAGAGCTTCACATGAAAGAAGAAGCAGCGCACCTACTGAGACACTGGTGCAACTCCCCAGCTGGAGCAACAGTGGAGTGGCAAGACAGGATGATAGATGGTTAATGGATGCTTCCTTGAGCCTGTCTCATAATACTGATGAGATTGTGCCATGTATGTTGAGTGGTCCTGCAATGAATAGGGCATTAATAAAGAGCTTTGTGTTATTTGAAATGTATTGATCAATGAATAAATTGTTATTGATGAAAAGGGCCATATGTGTGGCAGCTGTGAGGGTGGACCATACAGTCCCACCGTGCTTTGCACTGGAGGTTTATCTATCCCACACTATTCCTTACCTATCCCACAAAAACTATCCTTACCCATCCCACAAGCATGCAAAGGCTTACCCATTTTTTCAAAGTTTTTCACCAACACTTTATTTAAGTAAAAAAAATGAACCAAGTGTGTTAATCAAAGATAACCTTTATTAATAACTGTTTTAGAGTAACTGTATGACTTTATTAAAAAAGCAAAATTTAAAGTGTCCGTCCCTTCCGCTATGCGTCCTCTTATCCCAATTCTCCTCCGGAAGCCCTGTTGGACTGTTGCAATCCGCTTCCATCCGCTTCCATCCGCTAGGCTTCCTACGAACATCCATTTAACATCCCTGCTACGTACTACCCCCGTCCGTTCCTTTCCGTTCTTTTCCATTCCATTTATGCAAATTTGGAGCACTTTTTGGAGCGGACAACAATGGATGGAGCCACCCCCGAAATTTTGCTCGTCCGCTGTGTCCTTTTTGCATCCATCGGCCAGTGGGACCTAGCCTTTAGTTTTAACAGTAGTTTGTCATGTATTACTGAATCAAAGGCTTTGCAGAAATCTATGTAAATTGTGTCTGTAGCTTCACCCTGGTCAAGTGGAGTAGTCCATATGTTTTTGCAGTGTAGGAGTTGAAGATTTTCCTTTCTTGGGATGGTTATGTTGGAGCCAGCCCATAGCATTTCATTGTAATTTATTTATGTGAATAGATATGGATATGATTCAAATAGTCTGTTTATATGGTAACAATAGGTCACTGCTGAAAAACTACCTCCCATTCTCATGTCAGTGGACGAGAATATCCCTTCAGAAAACCATCTTTTGTGCCAAATTTTCCATCTGTTGTCTGTGTGAGAAACAATCAGTAGGGAACTTGCCATGTGTTGCAATTTTATTTCTGCCTCTAATCCAGGTTTCCTCCTTCTTTCCCACCCCCTTCTGTTTATGAAGTGGAAGTTATTTTTCCAAGTAGCACTTGCAACCTGCTACATGCTGACTTGGGAAGTAAGAGGTCTATGGGAAAAATAAGTGCCAGCATAAGCCCAGAACAAGCCAAACAAAATTGTGTTATCATCAGCACTGCAATGTGCTCTTGGGCTGATGACTGCAATCATAATTCTTTCGAGAAAATATTCTATTTCTTCAGGTCTCTAATCACAGCAAATACAAGTATTCTTATGATAATAATATCTAGTGACATTGACAAAAAGTTTACTACCAAAATTGCTTGAGACAAGTTCATTCCCAGAGGTTTTTAAAGGGCTCTTGGTTGGATGGTCATGATGAAATCCCCCACCCCCCAAAGAGGCCCAGCTCCTCCATAATAGACAAAGAAGGGAACAACAAACAAAGTAACTTTGTCATTTCATACATTGCCAGAATATCTTAAAAGTTCAAGAGGATTTTCAACCAACACCCGAGATGGTATTCAGCAGGTTCTGACCAGCGCTGGAGAATTGGTAGCAGAAATTTTGAGTAGTTTGGAGAACCAGCAAATACCACCTCTGACTGGCCCCACCCGCATCTATTCTCTGCTTCCCAAGTCCCAGCTGATCGGCTGGGTCTTCTTTTGTTGCTCTGCACAGGAGAACAGAGCTGGAAAGCAGATTAGTGGAATGGGGCGGGAATGGGGATTTTGCAAGACTTCCCCTGCCATGCACATAGAACCAGTAGTAAAAAAAAATTGAATCCCACCACTGACCAACACAATATGCATTCACAGCTTAAACACCCAAAAACACTAAAGCAGAAATTTGTCAGTCACAAATTGTCAAATTTGTCAGGCACAAATTGAGCAATGTAATATATGCAGTACAGTGCAGTGAGACATGTGCAGATCTGTATATTGAAGAAACAAAACAAACATTTCTCAAGTGCATTTTACAACATCATAGGAGATCAAACCTATCAGGACAAGATTCAGAAGTCCATCTGCATTTGAAAGACAAAAGTCACTCTTTAGAACAGGGGTCTCCAACCTTGGCAACTTTAAGACTAGTGGACCAACTCCAAGAGTTCCTCTGCAAAGCTTAATGTTGCCAAATTTGGAGACCGCTGCTTTAGAAGACAGCAAAATCCACATTCTGGACAAAGAGGATCACTGTTTGAAATAGGTGGCAAAAGGGCAGCTTATGTTAATATTGAGTAGCTCTTCCTCAAGAGAGGGATCTGGCATCACCTATCTCCTGTTACAACTGAACTCCTTTCAGCAGTTCCAAGAAGGTTCCATAACCATTTGCATTATTCAGATGACCCTGAGGGCACAGATAAACCTCCAAGTGGCTTTAACGACTCTTAGAAAGAATGCAGAATTCTCCACCATTCTGTCAGAACTGAAGAAGCTTCTTGGATAAGAAGCAAAATGTCTTCAAAGAAAAACAAAGAAAGTCCAGTTGCCTTTTGAAAAAGCACCTTTGGGACAACCATGACCTGGATGTCTGAGAATCTCAACTGACTTGTTTGAGGGAGAGAAACTTTTTTTGGATCTAAGTAATGGGCTTCATTCACTGAATTTACTAAGTTGCTGGTTAGTAGAATTCCTACTTTTAGAGTGCACTGAGCTTAACTCAAAAATGCTGCAAGATGTCTCTGTGATTAACATGACTTAAAAGTAGCCACTGCATGATTCTTAAACAAACCATGTCAACATAATCAACATAAACAACATAATCAAAACATTTTGTTTCACAAGATTGCTGTGTTTCACAAGATTGCTAAGCTAAAGCAGAAGATAAATTAAGCTTTTGGAGCACATCAGAAAGCTATTTCTGATAAATTCTATGGAATAATTAGAAATGTCTCCACTCTCCAAACTACATATTCTACTAATAGAAATGCCAGATTAGGACTGGAAAGAACCCAATCAAATTAATACTTACTGTCAACTCTGAAGCTGGCCTGATTGAGGCCATATTGGAGGCTTCAGTGTTGCCACAATGGCGCTGAGGGATAGGAATGGAGGAATAGAGATAGCTGGGGTTTTGTAGCCAAAACAAAATAGTTTCCCCTTAAAACCAAGAACATACCCAAAGGTGGCTGAAAAGAGGAGGAGTGAAATTTCCAAGCAACCAGACAGTACCTTGACTGGACCGATTGTTTAGGAAAGGGGGGAAAACTTAATTAGGTGAAAACCAACTCAACCTTTAGGGTCAGTTTTCACCAGTCTGTACCAATATGTTATGTGCAATAACACAACATGTTATGTGCAATAAACCTGTTCTTTGAGGAACCTGCTTGCCTCGGAGTTCTGTTTGCTATGGACTATTACTTGGAACCTGGACACTTACTGCATAGAAAGCAAGTAGAAGCTTTCTAGAAATAGTTACAAATATGCCATTGATTCACTTCTATGCTTAAAACAACTCTATAAGGCACTGCACACCAGAACAACTAGACACAAGAACAATTTTTTTTCTGAATGCCATTACTCTGCTGAACAAACAATTTCCACAACACTGTCAACTTATTAAATAAGTGTATTACTATTATTCATGTACTACTAGATTATAATAACACTTCCTAGTACCTATCTCTTCCCACTTATGATTATAACCATGTTGCTTGTATCTTTACAATTTAATTTTTTTTTGTTTCCTGGTATGATTGATTGCTTATTAGTAACCTATGACTATCACTAGATGTTGTATCTTATGGTTCTTGATGAATGTAATTTTTTCTTTATGTACTGAGAGCATATGCATTAAAGACAAATTCCTTGTGTGTCCAATCACACTTGGCCAATAAAGAATTCTATTCTACTATATTCTATTACAATATCCAATTAGATATTTTTTTCTTTATTTGCCAAATTTATAGGGTCACCCATCTCTCATAAGGTGACTCTGAGCAGCATACAATAAAACAATATTTTTAGACCAGTCTTCAAATTAGAGCCCAAGTTAAGAACTAGTAGGAAGGAGAAGGTTGATGCACCGCTTCCTCTGCTTCTTTAATAAAGGACAGTATTAAAAAAACAACAGTGGGATGTATTAAAATGAGAAAAATGTGTTTGCTTGACTACATGAAATGCAATGTCATCTGTGATGACCTGAATTATCACATACTAAAATCTTATTACTGGTAATAACCACATGGACATTCAAAAATTGACTCATCTTTGGTACAACTCACCATTTTGGGTATGATATGAAGGTTTTTTCCTAAGATGTTGAAGACAAAATAAGACTTTGTCACTGTCCTTTCAAATGGGAGACAATAAAGAAAAGCAGGAGATTCAGTATCTACAGACTTTGGACTGGGTGAGGATAGAGTAAAAGTGTAAAGATGGGGGCTACAGTCATGCAATCAAAGGTTGTCCCTTTATGTGCTTTGCATGTGTGATGTGGTGAGCCTTCAATACTACAGTCATGTACCACTATCTTAATTTTTTCTTTTTTTTCTTTTTCTTTTATTTTATTTGGGTTTTTACAAAAACAAAATACAAATAAAACATCTTTTTTGAAAATAGCATGGTCCCAGGTTATCACTTCTTCATACCGACACAAAACTCAATTTCATGCTCATTTTTATATTCTATTCCATATCTTATTACCATTTTATATTTTCTAGATAGGTTTTTCCGTCTTTAATTTTCTCAAACTTTCATTTAATTATCTCATCTCAATTCAAATCATTACATTATATTCTTTGTCTGTTCTGCTTACAATTTCTTTATTTATCTTTTCTATTAAAGCAATTTTTTCCTGAAGTTCAATTAGAGTATGACACCTTTTATATCCTTTAATTTTATTATTCAAACGTCTTATTTAAGCTTTCAATATGATAACTTTACGATTTATAAATTCAATATTAATATATATATGTGTGCGTCAGCTTCCTTCGCGTAATTATCCCCCGTCATTTTAGTACTGTATAAGTTGTAGCCAACATTCAGCGAATTCATCTGCCATTCATCAGGCTTCTGTATGGATGTGTGTCGTCACAGTTTCCTGTTTCAAATTTCGCAGGCTGGTCGTTATTCTGATGGCTAGGAGCCCTGGGTACTGTGTTCATTGACTTGGAGTTTGATTGATATGGTGTTTCGTGGTTCTTCTGTCTGTTTTGTGGCTTTGATTGGCTGGCAACACCTCTGTTCTGTGTTGGAGGCTTTCAGTTGCAGCTTGGCTTCAATGTGAAAGGATGGCTGTTATTCATAGCAAGCTGGGTTTCACCTGGGTGCCTGTGGGGCGGGGTGTTATATATATGTGTGTGTGTGTTCAGCTTCCCCTCGGGTATTATCCCTGTCATTGTAGTGCTGTTTAA
This sequence comes from Laticauda laticaudata, assembly GCA_004320025.1. NCBI lineage: Eukaryota > Metazoa > Chordata > Lepidosauria > Squamata > Elapidae > Laticauda > Laticauda laticaudata. The sequence continues at coordinate 12,945 of BHFT01043322.1, read as the reverse complement.
GTTGTAGCAATGTTTCAGCAGAATCTTCATCTGCCATCATCAGGCTTCTGTATGGATGGGGTCTCACAGCTTTCTGGTTTCAAATTCGAGGCTTGGTCTATTCTGATTGGCTAGGAGTTCTGGTCTTGTGTTCACTGGACTTGGAGCTTGATTGAAATTGGTGTTTCGGTTTCTTGCTGTTCTGTTTTTGTGGCTTTGATTGGCTGCAACCACTCTGCTTCCTGTGGTTGCGAGGCTTTCAGTGCAGCTCTTGGCTTTGCTGTTGAAAGGACTGGCTGCTTCTATTAGGAAGCTAGGTTTCAACCGGTTGCTGTGCAAGCCATCAAAGCTTTAACTTTAACAGAACTACAATGACGTGGGATAATACCCGAAGGAAGCTAAACAGCACAAAATGTTAGTACCGGCGGAGCTTAAAAAATTAAAAAACATATATAATATATATTTGTGGTGTGGTGGGGGTGTGGGGTGTGTGTTGGTGTTGTTGTGGGGTTTTTGGTTGGTGTGTGTGCTTTCAGCTTCCTTCGGGTGTTATCCCACGTCATTGTAGTGCTTTTAAAGTTGTAGCAACATTTCAGCAGAATCTCATCTGCCATCATCAGGCTTCTGTAAAACTCCATCTAGAAGCCTGATGATGGCAGATGAGATTCTTGCTGAAACGTTGCTACAATTTTAAAGGCACTACAATGACGTGGGATAATACCTGAAGGAAGCTGAACAGCACATGTAAGTACCCGTGAAAACTTTAAAAAACATATATATATAACACATTCCATTCCAATTCAATTCTATAATCAATATGCATTAAAATCTTAGCATCTTTAACATTTCTTTTCATTCAATATCATGCTTCCTTGGAACACTTATAAACTTTTCCATGATTTTCCTGTATTTCTTACTTTATTTTTTATAAATCATTACCAATAATTAAAAATGTTCCCATTTAATTCTCTCAATCATTTTAATTCATTTATTTATAAACAAACATCCACTACGTTACAATAAATATTTTATCCATCATCATATTTTCTAAAATTATTTCTATTGTAATATAACAATGCTATTGTTATGTACCTTTGCAGCATCCCTTTTAACAATTAAATTTTCACCCATTATCTCTAAACAACTTATGGTTACAATCCTTTTATCTTTCCCTGCTTTCAATTTCTTGTTTCTGTCTTTTACAATTCTTTTCTTGCCTTCTTCCCCTCTTCTTCTCCCTCCCCTTTTTACCCTCATCTCTCTACTTCTAATTCTCTCATCTGTAATCGCTTCTTCTGTTGTTTTCTAATATTTATAACTTATCTTTCAAATTGTCCCTTCTTTGGTTGTTTTTTTTTAGTCTTAAACTTTCACTCTCTTTCTCCCCTTTTCTTTTTTCCCCTACTTAAAATTATTTGATCATTAAAGATGGCTTCTTTCTGGTGCCAATCTTCTGTTCTGCAAGGCTTTTCTTTGTTGCTTCTCATAGTTCCAGATCTTCCACTTCTAAGAATTGAAACACAAAGCCAAAATAACTTCTCCCTTCTTGTGCATCTTCTTCCATTTTTAAGTTCCGTTTTCAGTTCTTCTAAGAGTGATACCATTTTAAAAACTTTTAAAACACAACCACAGTTAATTTTAGTCATCTAGATACAAAAAGCCAAAAGTCACCAAGTAATCCAAATAATCAAGGCTGTTTCTACTTGGTTCTTTTTCCACCTTTCTCTTCCTGGGGTTCTATTGTTTTTGTTACCAAAGTCTACTTGGTTTTGTTACCAAGTTCCATTAAAATGTATCTTTGAGGAATCTTTTTAAAATTTTCACAGTGAGTTCCTTTTAATACAGTTTCCATTCCTTAATTCCAGGCAGTCTCTCCATTTTTCCAGATCCTGCCCTTCTATTCTTTTTTTTTTCCTTTTCAGCTTTTAAAAGCTTTTAAATGTCCAGAATTCTATTATCCCTTTGACTTTTATTTTCAGCTTAGATGCCTATCAATGTCAAAGTGGATTTTTTTTCCAATTTCTTGCTTAAGTCTCTTAGCTGTCAGTATAAGGAAGGGAAAAAAAAAAAAACCTAATCCTTTCTGTTCTCTCTCTCCTCTTGCAGCTTCAAAATTCTTCTTTTGCAAACAATGTTAAGTTTAAATTCCAGGGTACCTTATTGTTGCTTTTGCGTTTGACCCGGTCAACCAAATATTTCTCTTCTTATCTTCCTCCTGCAGCATTATTTTTCTGGTCGAGTTCTTCTTTGAGGTGGCCATTTCTGACCACCACTGCAACCACCTTCGGGAAAGGGAGTAATAGCCAGCTGGGGAGGAGAGATGCGGCCGTCCTCAACCCTGCAGGCAGTCTCCCCCTTCTTCACCACCTCTACAGGGTGGCTCACTATCTTAATTTTTTCTAACCGGTCTTCTGAATGCCCCGATACTGTGATCTCATTGTTGGTCTTCTTCTTGCCAATATAAAACTGACAAAAGTATTCTACCCTCTATGAATACTTGTATCATGTTTTGCTTCAAATGGAAACAAATGAACAGAAAAGGAATAATGGGAGAAAGCATATCAGAAAAACCAAATGCCTTTTTCAGAGTTTTGTGAAGTTCCCTGCTTCTCTCATCATCAGTAACTGTTTCCTACTCTATTATTGTTAACATAAGCATTATAAATAGGAGACTAATCTTTTACCATAAAAATGACACAGAATATAATTAAGCTCTTACCCAGGCAATTTCACTTTAATTTCAAAGAAAAATGAGAAGCTTGGCCTGCTAGTAATTAAAATACATCAAAATTTTCTAATCCATCAGCTTTGCAGATTCTAATCTACCATTTTAAAAACAGTTGATCACTTCTCCTCTATAGCAAGTAGCAGTGGTAAAGTTCTTTCTAATTACAGGGTGAGAAATTTGAATGCTGAGTTGGATTTTTGTTTGAACAGAAGTGCAGTCAAACCTTTCTTACTCTTTGTTTGCCTAATAATAGAGACATTTTATTCTATCATACAAAGACAGTATAAAACACTACATGCAATCCTTATATTGCATACAGCTTGAGCTGACCTTGACTGAGCTAAAACTGCTAAATAGCAACAGATCAGATTAAGACTTTGATGGGAGAACAGCAGGAATTCTCAAGATTGCTTGCTAGACTGAAAAAGAAAAAAGAAATATTGGAAAAAGATTTATCAAGCCATTCCCATATTGTTACCAAATAAACTACTTATCTATTCACGTAGTCACTAGTCAAGACACAGAAATCTGATTGACCATCATATGAAGAGGTGCCCAAAACTCTATACTATTCATAGTTTTGCAATTCACATTTGGTACCCTTGATACAACTCTACTCCAAGATCAGTTTACACTTACAAGGTCAAGATGAATGGGACATGGGCATGATGATGTTAACATTCTGCAGCACATCTGGATACAGAAAATAAATAAGAAAGATGTTATATGTAGTGTCAGGCCAAATATAATGAAGATCCCACCAAATGAGCCAGGAACACAATCAGTTGCTTTCTGGCTATTTTATATCAGTTCATATTCTGTAAATTTACACCTACATACATTTCCATACATAGTGTATACATATCCTACAGGAAGAAAAATAGAAACAGAACCTACTATTCTGTCCACTAGTCAAGTAGTTGAAAGGAAGTTGGGAGTTGCTGAGAATTCAGTTTCTCCAATGTCCAGCTCACATCTTTTATAGCTGATGGCATCTGTGCTGATTCCCACAGCAAGTTTTCACACTTTGTTCTGGTCTCAGACCTTTCCTCCTTGTTTTGATGTGCCAGTTCCTTTTCAAGAAAAAGCTTGTTTATACTATGCAATCATGATGGATAAATAGTTGCTACATCTCACTCCAGAAACTCTCATTTCAGAGAGTATGAAGGTATTTCAAATCTGTGGTAGAAATGTGAACAGTACAAGGAGACATTTCTTCATGATCGGTGGACATGCAAAAAAACTAGAAAATTTGGATTCAAATATATACTAATTCAAAAGATTGTAAAGGTTAATATACAATTGAAACCAGATACTTTTCTTTTGGTACTAACCAAATAGTTAGAAAAAGGTTATAGAACTTTGTCTTTATGCATGATAACTGCAATGAGATTATTATATGCATAAAGGTGGAAAGATTCAATATCAATTACAATGGAGGAATAGATGGTGAAGATATAGAAAATGACTTCTTTGATCAGAGAAAAGGCATTATATAAGTGCATTGTTGACTGGAAATCCATTATAGACTTTTTTGCATGAAACAGAAAAGAAGCAACTTTTGATAAATGGTTTTGATGATTAGAAAAAAAGATAATAGAAAAAAATGAAAATTATGATGTAACCATAAGTTAGATGTACAGTAAATGTGTATATTTATCATTGCTGTAAATTATTTCTTTATATTTTGGGGGGATGTACTTTTGCTTTGTCTTTTTTTTCCTTTCCATTCTTTATTCTGTACATTACTTTCTGTAATGTACCGTAATGTACACGTGTAATGTTCTGTAATGTACATTCTGTAATGTACACGTTTTAATCTTTATTAAAATTGTAATGAAGTGATAGGAGGAGATAGATAGATAGATAGATAGATAGATAGATAGATAGATAGATAGATAGATAGATGGATAGATAGATGAATAGAGGATGGATGGACTTCTTACTTTATCATCTTACTGCTGTCGATTTATTCTTCAACAGTCTTAATTCATTCTTCTTTTGTTCCACTTTTCCTTTTCGTTTCTGTGTGCTTTTGAGTCAGTCTTGACTCCAGGCAACTGCCTGAACAAGTCCCTGCCATTTTCTTAGCAAGATTTCAGAAATGGCTTGCACTTGCCTTCTTCTTCCTAGGGCTGAGTGAGAATGGCTGACCTAAGGTTCTTCAGCTGGCATTGTGCCTAAAGCCAAATTAGAACAACTGAGCAACTCTTAGTTGCTAATCTGATGCCTTAATCACTACACCAAATGGCCTTCTCCATTTCTCTGAATGGTACCATATAAGGAGAATTTGAGATTCAGGGGGTATGTAATAAAAAAAGTCTACAGAAACAGAATAAAGAATAGAGATATAAATAATAAAGGTATATATTTTGTATCATTTGGGATTATAGGTTCTCTGTCCTTGCTGTAGATATTATAAATGCTCATTTGAAACTATGGAGTCTCAAATTATGAGTTGAAATGATATAATTCAAACCACCTCTTCAACATACCTTGAGCATCCAATACCTCCATTCCCAATTTCATACTCCAGAGTTTCCATGTGACACAAAGGACTACAACAGCAAGAAAAGAAAAATGTGGTTGGGTAAAACTGGTGGGAAGATGGCATCCTAGATTTAACTCTTCCTCACATTGCCCCTGGTAAAGTTTGGACTTTATGGATGGAGAATTCCATCACCATTTATTTATGCAACTCTGTTCCATTATTATTATGATTTATTAAAATGAAATATTTTTTCCATTGTTCTACCTCATCCACCACCACCACCACCCCATCTATCCATTCTAAGGGAAAATATTATTACCCCAGAAAACAATATTCCAGCATTACTTTTAGAATAGAAAAAAACTGTGCTCAGTTGCCTTTTTTTAAACAAAACAAACAATTTGACTGCATTTTCTCAATAAATGATATTGATTCTAACATAGGTCCACGTTTCATTCCACCAAGGACGATAACCAGCTGTCCCTACATTCATTTTCACAAACTCCAAAAGGAATTGATTATCATCCAACACTTCTTGGTAGCACCAACTGGATACTGTGAAACCTGGCAGCCGTCTTATGACAGCATTAAAGGGATAAATAGTCTCTCCTTCCAATAAAGCTTTTTAACCTTCCAGAATCAAGTGCAAGTCTTTATTTAACTTTTTCCAGAATTATGGTGGCATCCGAGAACCTTAATGGTATAAGCCCATTCTTTACATGATTTAAGCAAGCAAGATATATTTACGAAGATAAATATATGTGTCCCAGGATATGTCTTGGATCTTGCAAGATATATTTAAGTGGCTTTAGGCAGAAGAAGGGGAAAATAACACTGGAATATAGCTGACATACCTACAGCATATTGCTTACAAAATACTGGTTTCTTCCTTTTTTATGAATCACATTAAATTGTTACTGTTTTTTAAAAAATAGGTTTGTTTTCTGTTTAGGTACGACTGATAATGCAAATATTTATTTTATTGTATTTATTTGATTTGTCAATTGCTTACAAGATAATAAGAATAAGTATAAACATAGTTATGAATACATGGAGACATATAAGAAAAATAAAAGAAACAATAGGACAGGGATGGTAGGCACGTTGGTGCGCTAATGCATACCCCCTACAGACCTCTTAGGAAAGGGGTGAGGTCAACCATAGATAGTCTAAGGTTAAAGTTTTTGGGGTTTGGGGAAGAAATCACAGAGTCAGGTAGGGTATTCCAGACATTGACCACTCTGTTGCTGAAGTCGTATTTCCTGCAATCTAAATTTCCTGAAAAATTTATTCTTACTGTCACAGAGCTAGAGGCTGCTTTGCCCTTTCTTATAAATAAAACCTGCCTCCCTCTTATAAATTATATGACAATTAGAACCCAGCTCAACAGAGAGCATTTGGAGTTCAAACAGCTTTTAGATCTCTCTCAGCTACAAAGCATTTCAAAGCAGAAATGTTATATTAGAGATCGAATATGCTGACAGAAAATATGTTCAGAATATTGGAAAAGCTTGCCTGTGCTTCAGATCTGTTTTTAACTCAAAGGGAAGCATAGACTGTGTACTTGATCTGGTAGTAGAAATTTTGAGTTGTTCGGAAAACTGGCAAATATCACCTCTGACTGTTCCTTCCCCCATCTATTTTCTGCCTCCCACATCTCAGCTGATTGGCTGGTTCTTCTTCTGTTGCCCTGCACAGGAGAACAGAGAACAGAGCTGGAAAGTAGATTAGTGGGGTGGGGAGGGAATGAGGATTTTGCAGTCTCCTTCCCCTGCCACACCCACCAAGCTGTGCCCACAGAACTGGTAGTAAAAATATTAGAATCCCACCCCTGTCTGAGGATGTTGGCAACCCGGTTTATATGTGGAATAGGTTGGAAGCCTTCTTGCTTTAAGACAGTTTTGAACTCGGTAAGCCTCCATCAAACTAGTTGTGTTGAGAGGAAGATGTAGTGGAATTGTGGGGATAAGGAGGGCACCCTTTTTGCTATATGTATGCTTGTTTTCTTTTTTCTTTTTTTCCTTTTAAGTGATAGGGGCATCTAAGATACAAACTGTACCTAATGGATTAAGCTTAATTCTTCTGTCTTTGCTTTTAGGGGACATTATGACAGCAGGATGCAAGTATTTATCTCAAAACTCCAATCAATGATAGCAGCATAAATGATTTCAGAACTTTGTGATCACAAGGTTAGCCTCCAAGGGTAGGAAATTAACCAGTATGGTTGGGTATGTTTTATTTTTCAAGACATATAATGGAATGTCTATGATACATATACCAGCATCTGGGAATATATTTTTCTTAAACCAACAGAAGCAAGTAATTAAGAAGAAAAGCAAAACATTTTCTAAATCATAAGAGACCATTCTAACTATATTGATCTGGGGAATCTGCCTTAGTCGAAGATTGTGGGATTCTAGCTACTATTGGAATGTGAATCCTGTATTTACACTCCTCTATTGAACATTTTGTTTTATTCTTTTCTTTGTAGATCTTTCCAGGAGATATCATGCTTTTGCAGTGAAAGATCTTTTTCTATGCTTTGCTAAATATTTTTTTTCAGTTTCGACTTCATTTGTGCACCGATTGCATTTGAATCCACAAATTGTAGTTCTGTTTGACAAAACAGAAGAGAGGGTTTCTGCAGTTTCCACTGTTTGTGCAGACTATTTATTCAGAGACCCAAGCTTTGTAGTAACTAGTTGATAAGAGTAACTAAGACAAATGAAATTTGAGTTTCAACATTCCCATTGGAAGAAGAAGAACTCTTGAGTTAGCATTAGATTTGGAGCTTAAAATTATCCCAGGACTTTCTGGAACTGGAAAGAACTTGAATAGAGTTGAAAATATAGCTTATTCCATTAGCTGGATGGGGCATATATGGCTGGATTCAGGAAGTGATTAATGCCTTCTTAATGAAGAGGTTACAGCATGGTTGGATTCAGTTACAATGGTAATGAATGCATCATTGGAAAGCCTTAAAAATGAGGTTAGGGACAGTTTTTCATGGAGAAAACCTATGTAGTTGCTAGGAGTTAACAGTGTCTTGATCAGAGATGGTATTCAGCAGGTTCTGGCCAGTTCTGGAGAACCAGTAGTGGAAATTCTGAGTATTTCAGAGAACTGGCAAATATCACCTATGATTGGAGATTTTACAGTATCCTTGCCTTGCCACACCCACCAAGTCACGCCTACAGAACAGTTGTAAAAATAAATTGAATCCCATCACTGGTCTTGTCACATAATCAATCAAAAACAAAGGGGATGTTGCCATCTGCCATAAAAGAAACTGGAGTTTTGCCTCCTTGTAAGAACACTAATTCTTGATCCTACCAACCAGCCTCCAGCCTTCCATCTTTCAAGAGTTCTGGCTGATCCTGTCCCTAGCAGGAGTATAAATATAGACAATGGGGACAACAACTTTTATATTGATATTTTTTCTGATTCAAGGATGGGTGCATGGAAATTTATGTCAACAGCAGAGAAAGCCCTAAGAAATAAGCAGTATACAACTTATATATAATCTGTATCCTATGTATACCACCTGAATTTCCTTCTAGAATTCTGGCCTAATCATTTAAATTCTGGGCTGGGATAAACATGCCTTTAGTACTTTGGGACACTTTTATGAAACTTTAAATCAAAATATATATTTTTGAATGGGAGAAAGCAATAGCCACTGCCCAAATACCTGAGATAAATCCTGGCAATTTATCTGCAAGATTCCCTCTTATATTTCACTTTATTAATAGCTATTTAAATATTAGTGCTCAAGAGAGGGTAAGAATCATATTGAAATATATCATTAATTGAAAGTTAATTAAATATTGTCTATTGAGTCTTTCCTAATGCAATCAGGGCTTTAGAAAAAGGAAGCTATCCATTATAAAATTCTTTTGTCGTGTACTGTTTGCCACATCAGTAATTCTAGATCCAACTGTTGGGATACAGATATTAATGTTTTTAAAATTCAGTTTAAATTCATTGTAATTTAAAATGTTATGTGACTCACCAACAAATTGACAACAGCCCTGCCTTTAACGTCTGTTCCTAACAGAAAACAAGGTGAGTTGAAAAAAATAATAACTAAGGAATTGAAAATGCATACAGTTCCATTATGAGCCACTCAAGTTGCCGTATCTCCTTCTCTCTTGTCAGCTGAAACTGGCCTGTGGATAGGAAATCTAAAATATACTGAATATAGATTAATTGTCAGAATGCCTAAGTAACAAGAGTGGAATAGAAAATATTTTCACTACTTCAAATCAGATGTATCTGGGCAATCCTGCTAATAAAAACATCTCTCTTAAAAGATTACAAAACAAAAGGCATTGAATTAATATCTTGATTTGGCACTTTACTACATTAGTTCTTTTTGAAAAAACAAGTTCACATAGTTATTGTGGAAAGCAGAAGTTGCTGAAATGACTAAAGTCCAAGCTAGGAGATGAAGATGTCAGCCAAACAATAAACAACCCACACTCACAGCTTTCAGTTCAGTTTCTTCAAATGACTTTATTTTTACTTTAGCATATTTTTCATAGTGCTACTTGTGCCCCTCTTGTGTCTTATCACAAAGCCAATGCAAAGCGCCAATCCACAAAAGGCCAAATGTCAAAACAGAGGACCAAGAAGGGCATCCATTTGGATGGAATTTGCATGCAAGAATTTTGGAACAGATGCAGATGCAACTATATTACAATATCAATAGAAATATACAGTATCCCACTATATTAGAAAGGACCTGGCTGTGAATGGCTAAACTTCATGTTTAACAGGGGTGTTTTTAAAATGGCTTTCTAAGGTCATATCTGTATTTGGTTCCTAAGGTTCATTATACTGATCTTTTAATATCATGTAGTCTTATGTAATGTTAAGGAATGGAAGTCAGCTGCCTATGCACTGCATTTAATTCCATATGCCAATGCAATAGTATTTCAACTACAATAGGAATAGATATTTATTATTTACAGCTGATTCACCCTTGCCCTAAGTATTGCAAATGTCAGGCTAGGACCCACGTTCATACAGAACAGAGCTTTGATGTTGGCACCTAAACTGAGGCTCTATATTTGGCCTAAATAATTGTACTGTAATAAAGGATAAAGTATGGGTGATTGATGTGGCAATTCCAGTAGAGAGTAGAATAAAAGACAAAGAATTGGATGAGATCAAGAAGGGGATGGTGTGTTCAGGAAGCTCTCAGAGAGCTGAGTCAGTCCCGTGAGGTTGAGAGGCCCTTCATCAAGGACGTGGGATGTCAGGCACAAGACTGATGACAGATTGTCCGTTGAGGGGCTTGGCTGTGGGGTGGAGGAAGGAGGAATGTAGTGGGGCTGTCTGGTCTGCAGCTGGGCAGGTGAGGCGTCTGTGGCATGCGATGAACCTGGGCCTGGACTGGGAAGGTCTGCTTCNCCTGGTAGTCGTAGCCTTGGTTGGTGAAGGGCTGTTGAAAGCCATGGAAGGGCTGTGACATCGCCTGGGGTGGAGGAGCAGACCTGGACTGAGTCGGAGCAGCTTCAGCTGGGCCTTGAGGGTTGTGCAGAAGTGCTGTGATCTTTTCCTTCATCACCTGGTACTGGGCCTCAGGCATATCCCATAAGGTGTGGCTCATGTAGGTGATGAAAGTGTGGCGGCTGGAGGATCCTCTGTCCAAGTGGACCAGCCAAGAGAGCAGTTCTGTATCCTTTATGCATACGTTTTGCGTCTGTTGGCCAGTGGGACAGGGCCTTAAGCGCCACAGAAGAGGTAGCATGGAAGAAGGCGGCAGTAGCAGCTCATCAAGCAGAAATAGCCAAAGCCCAGGCCAAACAACAGGCAGAAATGGCCAAATTGGAGTTGGCTGAACAGCGAAGAGACTCAGCAACAAAGAGAGCATGGGCTGCAGCATGGCGGAAGATAGCCGACAACTCCTCCCTCCAACTCAACCTCGAAGACTTGGGAGAAGAGAGCCCAGATACATGGGTCAAAGCCTATGTAGATGAGCAGCACTCGCTTCACAACGAGCAGATGCAACCACCTCAGTTGGCTAGCAGTCTCCCACAACCAGAGAAACACAGGGATGAATCTCAACCACAGACTCTACATGTTAATTACGCTACTGACATACAACCTAAAATACAAGATTCACTTCCCTCCAACAGCAACCCTTCCCCAACTGGTGTTGGAGATTCTCTTCCCAGCACCACCAACCCTACTGCAACATCTCACACCCTGCTGGCCGAGCAACATAGCCCACCAGTGCTCACACCAACTTCTCAACAAGCTGACCTGCAACCAATCACAATTGCCACACTCAGTCCACAGGCAGCAGCATTCCTGCCACAACCTCAATACCAATCCAGCTCCAATCCAGGATGCCCCAAAGATGCCGTGAAAATGTATGTGCAGATAGACACTCAAAGCACCTGCACCCTCGCCAGACCTGCATTCTTTGACCTCTTTGAGGTGCAACAAAACAAACTTCCCTTCACTGTATCAACGGGCCATGGACCAAGAAGCACAGCAGGGAGGAGAGCTACTGGATTTTGCATAGAGTCATTAGATGGAAGTACCCAATACTGCCTGTGTTTGAGTGCGATGGGGCAACGAACAACCGCAGTCAGATCGCAACACCTGAGGTCATAAGTAGCATTCTTCACCTTCAGCACCTGGCTCATCATTTTCCCACTCTAGATCCTGAGGCTGAGATCCTACTCTTGCTGGGAAATAATGCCCCATGCGCCTTTCTCTTCTCTGAATCAGTCGGTAGTCCTGTAGACGGCCCAGTGGCCATCAAATCTCCACTTGGATAGGGGATCATAGGAATTGTCAGTGATGCCCAGATGCAGTCTCCAACCCTGGCAAATACCTTAGCACCATCCATTCCACCTGCCTTCCAATTCCCTTTAGCACCACCGAAAACAAGAATGAAGTTCCAGCCTCAAAGGCCACCGCCAATTAGTACACATTCGCTAGAACACCTTAAATGGCCAACAACCACCAGACATCCACTAAGACATTCTGCACAGGCATATGCCTCTGCAACGCCCTTTCCAACAGCTTCCCGATGCCCTTTGACACCGTGGAAGCAAGAGTACCGTTCCAATCTTAGAAGGCCACCAGACGTGACCTCCAAACTTTCACCTTTGCCACCAAGTGTACCTGTCCATCCTAAAAGGCCACCAGAGGTGACCAGCAGATTTGCACCAAGAGGCTGAACTTGGAAGATTGAACCTCAAGCTTTGCATGCTTTGCTTTGTTTGTTGCGTTATTTATGTTTACTGTTTTTTTCTTAGTTATATAGCAAATTGTTTATCTTAGTTATATAGTTATATGCTATTCAGTTAGTATTACTGTTTATTGCTTATTTTAGTTCATAGTTATTTTTTTTCCTTTTTTTCTTCTCTTTAATAGTGGAATTTACAATTCCAGGTGGGGAGTGTGCTGTCCCAGCCAGTCTATGGGAATTGGATAATTGGTCTGCCTTCATGAGCAAAGATGAGTTTATACCATTATAGGCAATCTCAACTTATAACCATAACTGAGTCCAAAGTTACAGTGATAAATCATTGTTAAGCAGACACCACATAACTGGGCTGATTTTACAACCTTCTTTTTTGCAGTGGTAGTTAAGGCTAGGTCACACTGGCCGACGGATGCAAAACGTATGTAAAAAGGACACAGCGGACGAGCAAATTTTCCGTCCATTGTTATCCGCTCTCAAAAGTGCCCCAAATTTGCATAAACAGAGCGGACAACAACGGAA
>BHFT01043320.1:0-32691 GCA_004320025.1 Laticauda laticaudata | reverse complement strand
GGGAGGTGTCCCATGGAGGAGGAGGAGCATCCCGGAGTTTTAAGCCCAGCCTTTCCAGAAGAGACTGAAGCACCTCCGACTTCTGGATGCTCTTCACAGCTCATGGGAGAAAACCAATGTTTTACATTTAGGCAGGAAAAATCAAAGCTATAAGTACAGATTAGGCGAGACCTGGCTCAAAAATAGGTCTTTGTGACAGGGACCTTGGAGTCTTCATGGATAATAATTTGAACGTGAGCCAGCAGTGTGCAGCAGCAGCCAAAAAAGCTAATACAATCCTGGGTTGTGTAAACAGAGGCATAGGATAAAGATCATGTGAAGTATTAGTACCACTTTATAAAACTCTAATAAGACTACACCTTGAATACTGCAACCAATTCTGGTCACCATACCACCAAAAAGATGTCGAGATTTTGGAAAAAAGTTCAGAGAAGAGCAACTAATATGATCAAAGGCTTGGAGACTAAAACATATGAAGAACAGCTGCAGGATTTGGGTTTGGCTACTCTAAAGAAAAAAAGAATCCGGGGTGACATGATAGCAGTATTCCAGCACTTTAGGGGCTGCCACAAAGAAGAGAGGGTCAAATTATTCTCCAAAACACCAAAGTGCAGGACAAGAAACAATGGTTGGAAGCTAATCAAAGAAAGAAGCAACCTGGAATTAAGGAGAAACTTCCTAACAGTGAGGACAATTCACCAGTGGAACAGCTTGCCTTCAGAAATCGTGGGTGCTCCATTACTGGATGTTTATAAGACAAGTCTAGATGGTCACTCATCTGAAATAGTATAGGCCCATGATGGCGAACCTTTTCCACACTGTGTGCCAAAAGGGCACGTGTGCCTGCACTCATGATGCAATGTGCGTGCAACTCCCCCACCACCCTGTGCATGTGTGTGCGACCCCCCTGTACCACATACCTTTGTGCATGTGCATGCAACCTCCCCGTACATCACTTGCTATGAGCATGCAAATGAATCCCCATGCATGTGCAACAGATACCCAACAATCAGCTGGCTGGTGGGGGCACACATGCATGTGCAGTGGGGCTCTCCTGGGCAACCTCTCATGTACCGGCAGAAGTGGCTCTGCATGCCACTTCTGGCACGTATGCCATAGGTTGGCCATCATGGGTATGGGTTTTAATGTTTGAGCAGGGGGCTGGACTAGAAGAGCTCCAAGGTCTATTCTATTCTATTCTATTCTATTCTATTCTATTCTGTTCTGTTCTGTTCTNGTTCTGTTCTGTTCTACTCTACTCTACTCTACTCTATTCTACTCTACTCTACTCTACTCTACTCTATTCTATTCTATTCTATTCTATCCTTCAGTTCCATATTTACTTAGAAATTATAACTGGATTCACAATTCATGCTAAGAAATAGATATTTATTCAAACTATTCAAACCATAATTTGTTGAATAAGACATGATGGGCTCAATTCATACAAAATAATAAAAAAGTGTTAAGGTGACACTCTTAATCCCTGGAGTACATTAACCATGCACACCACCCCACTCAACCTTTAAAACCAGATCCTGGATTCACCTATGTCTGCTGTTTCTAATTAGTTGGAATTATAATCTGAAGCCAACAGAGAAATTTATTTGCAGCGATTTACTAGATTCCTCTCAGTCTCATGTTTGCAACAATCTTTATCTTAAATAGATTTTTTTCTCATAATCACATCATTTCAGCTATCATGTTTTCATGGTTCCTTTTCTTTTATTTCAGTTAATTTTTAAGTAAAGGTTTGCTGCAATTATCACTCTTGCATCCTTTATTAATTGCCTCAATTTTTCATCCCCTGTCCAACTGGTCATCAAGAGAAGGGTTCTTTAGGTCTCCCTCCTCAAACGGTACTGGAATAGTCTATCTTAGTAACAGCCCTTATTCTTTAATACAGATAGGCCCAATGCTGTATGTAAATGAGTCAAAGCATTGCTATTTCTGCACGCATCCAATCCTTGAGGTCGTTTAAATTAAAGAACACCTATTAGATTTTTTACAAATAAGAATGTGTATATCACATTTTTTAGTATGATTTTGCTGAATTACGGTATACTTTTTAGCATGATTTTGCTGAATTACAGAATATACAGAACCCTTGTTGATGGGGTCAACCTAGAAATATTTTTATGAAAATGTAAAATATAAATAAGTGCAAATTTTTAACCACAATCATGTTTTTTTATTTACAATATATATATACCTCTGCTTTAACACCATATTTGAATTTTTGCTTCGATTAGAAAAGTCTTGATTTCAAGCAATCATCATTTTCATTAATTTCATCTCCAACAGTACAACCATATTTATCTCTTGGAAAACATTAATTATGTTGTACTTTTTGGCAAGTACGACACAAGGCAGTTTTATTCAAAACATTCTAGCAGAATCTCTAAACTAGGGTCTGCCTTGAAACTCAATGTATTGCTACCCACATGCCACCAAATAGGAGGTACATTTATTATTTATTTTATCCCCCCCTTTTATTTTTATACATAACTCAAGGCAGAGAGCATACCTAATACTCTTCTTACTTATATTTTCCCAACAACAACAACCCTATGAGGTGGGTAAAGTTGAGAAAAAGTGACTGGCCCAAAACCATCCAATTGGCTTTCATCCCTAAGGTGGGACTAGAACTCACAGTTCCTGATTTCTAGGCCAATACCTCAATCACTACATCAAACTGGTAAATGCAGTACAGTATAGCAAATCATTATAACAGCATGGATACATACATATACAAACTGCTGATTCTTAAGGAAAGTATTAAGCATTATATAAGTATTCATAGATTTTTAATGAAAATGCTTTCAAATGCTTTATTTTGGATGTAAGGGCAATCTGGCTGTGATATCTGTAACCTCATTGATCACCAGTGTTGATTTGGCTGATCTGGCTGCCTAGGCAAGTATCCTCTTCCTCCCTCATTGAAGATACAATCCCAGATAGGAGTGTAACAATCTTCGATCAAGAATATACAATAGGTCCACAATTGTAGACAGTTTAAGAAATCAGTTCTGTGGAAAGTTAATGGGCAGTTTTCCAGAGTATGGGCTGCTGCTATTAATGTGCTAATGCTTTCAGATCTCAATGTAACAAGTCTCTTTATTCCTATGTGGCTGATTAATAAGTTTAGCTGGCTAGAAACTGGAAATCTATATTTTGGGCTCTTTAAAAAATGTTTTTTCCCTCTGGATGAACAACAAAATAAGATTCCTAATGGAACATTGTTTTTTTAATCATTCTCCCTTTATTTGTGTGACTGATTTGATTTTTTTGGAAGTGTTCTCTGGAAGTGAACATTCATAGCCACTATGTCCTATTTTGGACATCTCCAGGATATCAAGGGAGTTAATAATAATGAAAGGGCTAAAAATCATTCTCATTTATCTCTAACCTCCTTCAAGTAATATATTAACAAAATTAGAGAATCAAAAAACACATTACCCAAGCAAATAAAATCCTGTATACTCATCAAAAAACCCTCACCAACTAAAAGAGGTCCTTACACTAAAATAATTTTTTTCCGAAGGCAAAGTTTTATGAAGTTTGCTGCCAAATCTTCAGGGAAAGAAGAATCAATCAACCAACAGAGAAAGACAAACAAGGACAAAATTCAGTGACCTAACATATTCCCTCCTATATTATGCCTGGCCCACAGAAACCACCCAATTCAGATTAACAAATACAAAATAAATCAAATATAGTAATGTTCTCCTTCCGCCTTTATGTTCATACCCTCCAGAGTTTCACTTTCTCCTTCAGCCATTTTCCTTAAATTTCCACTTACCAGAATTACTAAAACTTGAAAGAACCCCAGTGGGATCATAGTTTGGCCAGCTTGCCCCTTACATTTGCAGAGTGGGCCCCTGGCTGCGTGACCTTTGGCAGCTCTTCCAAAAAGGGAAGAAGGTAAAACTTCCGTGCCTGGCAATCCAAGTTCCTTATAAAACAGGAAGCCAAAAAGTAAGGAAAGGGTGGAGACATAAATTCCCACCCACATGAAATATTAGTCCATCCACCCTATAATGTTCAGAGGAATCTACTCATAGCATGTGAACAAGACAGTTAACCCGTTCATTCTCAGTAAACTAAGTCCTGCAAAAAATCCCATGGAAGAAGGCTAGATTTTATTTTCAAAAGACTGCCTAATAAGATTCTTCAAAGAAAATATTCACTAAACTAATCTCATCCTAATTTTCCAATTTTTCCCAAATTCATCATAAAAGGTCCATAACACCATACATGTAGAAGAAAAATCAGGTTAAGCCCCTGTCACACTGCACCAATGGATGCAAAGAGGATGTAAAACGGACAAAAAAGCTTGCCATCCGTTGGTTGTGGTTAACGCGATGTACTCACTCCTCCGTTTTGCTTCCTCTCTATCCGTCCAGCATTCGTTTATTGACGTTTCATCCGCTCAGAAAGTTTTGAGCTGCTCAAAACTTTTGCGCGAAAATGCTATCCAATTCGTCCGTTCTGCATCCGCTACGCATCCACTACGCATCTGTTCTGCCATCCGTTACGCATCCGCTATATCCGCTAGGCATCATCCGCATCCGCGAACTCGCATCCGCTCAGACGCAGGAGAAGCGGAACGGACCAGAACGGATGGCAGAACGAATGCAGAACCGATGCCAAGCGGAAACAAAGCGTTTAAAACGGAAAAAACGTTCGCAGAGGGACCTATCTTGACATTAAGACTGCCTAGAGATGCCTAGAGATGCAAAGGGACACTATACTGCCTATAAAAAGGGGGAGCAACACATCTGGATCTCACTTTCAGACAGCAGCCCTGCGGTGCAGACCTCTGCAGCCTTCATTTGCCTCTTCCTCTTCCATAAGCATCCAGTCATGTCCACCGTGGATCGTAACACAGTCCTTTTGGCAGCCACCATCCTTCTGCAACAGTGCGAAGCATCTACAGGCTCTGTGAACTCTACTACAGAAGAAAAGGGGCGGCCAAAAGCGTCTGGGTACGAAGATGGTTCGCCAGAAGAGCAGAGGACGGACTGTACAACAAGCTGATGGTGGAGTTCAGGAGCGAAGACACTCGGGCATATCCAGAACTTCATGAGATGCCTCCAGCCATGTTTGACGAAGTTGTGCAGTGGCTGACACCCAGGTTGACCAGGCAAGAACACCAACTTCCGGCCCAGCCTGGAACCTGGGCTCAAGGTGGCACTCACTCTGCACCACCTGGCCTCAGGGACCACCTACAGAGCATGCAGTACGGCTGGAGGTGCCACCCAACACCATCAGCATTGTGGTCAGAGAATGTGGTGCAGACCATCATAGAAGAATACAAGAGGATGCTCCTCCAGTGCCCCTCCACTGAAGAAGGATGGAAGAAAGTTGCAGAGCAGTGGTATCAGAGTGGAACTTCCCCACACCATTGGAGCCATCGATGGCAAGTCGGGGTCCACTTATTTCAACTACAAGGGCTTCTTCAGCATCATCCTCTTGGCCATGGTCAATGCTGACTACAAGTTCATATACATCGATGCTTGAGGCAGCGGTCATCTTCAGATGCCCAGGTATACAATGCCAGTCACCTCGAAGGAGGACTGGAACGCAACCTCACGTGGGCTTCCCAGATCCAGAACCCCTGCCCAACGACACACAAGATGTGCCCTACTTCATCGTGGGGATGACGCCTTCTCCCTCAGAACCTACCTCATGAAGCCCTACACCCCAAATACCTCACCCATGAAGAGAGGATCTTCAACTACGGGCTGTCCAGGGCAAGGCGGGTGGTGGAAACGCCTTTGGCATCCTGGCCAACAAGTTCCAGGTTACTTCTCAACACCATGCAGCATCACCCACAGACCGTGAGGAGGATCATGGAAGCTTGCTGCATCCTGCACAATCTCATGCGCACCCGCCTACCCGCGTCTTGCAGAACAGGCTCGTGACCTCCAACAAGGCAATGGGGACATGGAGCCTGGGGAATGGAGGCAGGGCGAAACCTGATAGACACTGAGGATGTGAAAGGCCCAACAGAGCCTCACGTGAAGGGAAGAAGCAGCGCAACCTCCTGAAACCAGTGGTGCAACTCCTCAGCTGGAGCAGTGGAGTGCAAGACAGGATGATAGATGCTTAATGGATGCTTCCTTCAGCCTGTCTCAATCACACTGATGAATTGGGCCATGTATGTTGAGTGGCCCTACAATGAGACAGGGCATTAATGAAGATTGTGTTTATGTTGAAATGTGTGGATCAATGACTACATTGTTATTGATAATAAAGGCATAGGTGTGGCACCTGGGAGGTGCCACTATGCTTGCACATGGAGGTTTATCTATCCCACAGCTATTTACCATCGCCAAAGGTATCCTGCCCATCTTACTGCTATTTTAACCATCCCACAAGCATGCAAAGGCTTAAACCATTTCTAAAAGTTTCCAGCAAGACTTTATTAAAAAAGAAATGAAGCAAGTGTGTGAATCAAAAATAGACTTTATTAACAAGCTATAAGACAAAAATGTGTCTCTGGCACTCCTCTTGGTCGCTCAGTCTCAGGGGTGAAGGTGCAGGTGCTGTGGTGGTCTGGTGCTGGAGTGCTTGTCATCAAGCTCCTCCAAAAGCAGAAGCAGCAGAAGCCCCAGCCCAGAAGAGTCAGCCCGAGCAGCAGAAGCCCCAGCAGAACCAGAGTGAGGGCCAGGGGGCAGGATGGTAGCCCTGTCCCTCTTGCAAGGGCTGGCAAGCAGATGGCTGAGCTTGCTGTGCTCAGCATGGTTGTGGGTCTCGGCTGGCAGGAGGCTGACAGGAACCAAGGCTGGCAGGAGGCAGGCACCAAGGTGGCAGGAGGCTGGCGGCAGGCAGGCAGGCAGGCACCAAGGCTAGCAGCAAGGCTTGCAGGCAGACATGCAGGCAGGACAGGCAAGGCAGTTCGATATGTCTGAAAGCGTCTTTCCTCTGAATGGTGACCTGCTCCGAGCTGCTTCTGTATAATCCGCGGGGCTGACGCAATGCATCTTCCCCGCATGCGCAATTAATGCTCGGCATCCGCTAGGCTTCCGCTGTGCATCCGCTGTGCATCGCTTCATCCGCTTGCATCCGATCTGCATCCACTGTATCCGTTCCGCATCCGCTTTGCTGAGGCCCCCGGAAGCCCCTGCGATTGCAATCCGCTCCCATCCGCTAGGCTTCCGTTCCGCATCGCTTTCCATCCGCCCTGCGTCCTCCCCCCGTCCGTGTTATCCGCTCCGGTTATGCAATTTTTTGCCCCTTCTGAGAGCGGATAAGAAAGGATGGAACATTTTGCTCGTCCGTAGTGTCCGTTTTGCATCCGTTGGGCAGTGTGACAGGGCCTTTAGACTGTGATTTAACATGTTTACCACAAGGCTGTATGTCTGATTTTAGATTTTGTTTTAGTGTGGTGTTAATCCAGTCAATTTAAGTATATTCCACAAACCATGGTTAACTATGGCAGTGGTGTGTGAAAAGCAACATGCAACATGCCAACTGTAGCACGATTGCTTAATCAACAAGCAACAAACCAAATGCCTCAGTGTAATCCATGTCCACATGTAACTAAATGTTGCATTTGGCTATTGCCCTGTTTTTTGCAGAAGATATCATTTCCCTAGAATTTTAAACACTTTTAAACAATCACTGTTACTTGCCTTAAAACAGCCAGCTTGGTGTAGTGATGAAAGCGCTGGCCGAGAAACCAGGAGCTTGTGAGTACTAGTCCTGCCTTAAATATGGCTGACTGTGACTTTGGGTCAGTCACTCTCTCTCAGCCCAATGCACTTACAGGGTTGTTGTTGTGGGGAAAATAGGAGGAAGGATTATTTGGAATGTTCATTGCCTTGAGTTACTTATAAAGTAATACTGGTCGCATTAAAATCTAATGAGGCAACCTGCGCTGAGAAGTCTGAAAATATCACAAGGGCATATTCTTGGAAGAGAATAATTTCATTGTTTTTTGCAACCTCAACCTGCAAGTTTATCAGCTATAAAGGAGGAAAGAGAACAACATAGCTGGCTGAGGAATTCTGGGAGTTGAAGTCCACAAGTCTCAAGGTTGCGAAGTTTGGGGATCCCTGCTTTTGCTGCATGAATTCCGTGCTGCTTAGCAAAGAAGCCGTGAGCAGAAGGGTCCGCGCGGAATGACACCCGTCACGCCCAGAAGAGGCGGCGCCCGTGAAGCGGCCGCTCCTGCTTCGAGAAATTCGCGCCCAAACGCCTCCATTCAGACGCCCTCGCGAGACTTGCGACATGGCGGGCGGTTACCGGCAGTCGTTGAAGCGTCCCCGGAGCTCGGAGCTCGGCAGCCTCGCGCCTGCCAGCAGGTGAGGGGCCCAAAAGGGGGCGGCCTCGCCCGCGGGAAATTTAATTCGGTCGTCCATCTTTTTATTTATTTTTATTTTTCCTTCCGCCTCCCCTCCCGCTCAATTATCAATATTCCGAAAGGAATTAGTTTGCTGGACTAAAAAAAAAAAAAGGGTTCATGGCTAGTTTCTGGTTTAGCTTAATGTGCGAACACGCCTGGCGTGATTAGTTCCAGGTTGCGTCCTGTATATTTAGTTTAGCTTCCTTTATTGTCATTGCACCTCGTACAACGAAATCGAACAACCGTCTTCAGTGCACATCATGACCATGACAATAAACACAAACACACATCCTTCACCCTTCACACATTGGACCAGAAACACCCGAGACCACACCAACACTGCACTATACAGCAGAATTCAACAGAGCTGGGATAGAAGCTGTTGCCCTGGGATAGAAGCTGTTTTTCAGCCTATTTGTCCTTGTTTTTATTATTCTGTACCATCTGCCAGATGGAAAAAGTTCAAAAAAAGGGTTCCCAGGATGAGATGGATTTTTGAGAATATTTTGAACTTTCTTAAGGCAATTGGAGCTATAAACTCTTCCAAAGAGGTGAAGGACAACCAGTGATTTCTGGGCAATGAAATTAACCTCGATGCCTCCCCAACTATCTCCGCCCGTGCATTGGCAAACCACAGAGGTGCTGCAAGTTAAGATACTCTCTAAGGTGTAGCGGGTGAGAAGGTCACCAGCAGTTTTTTCATTCCGTTGTTGTTTTCTGCAGAAGGCCTCAGGTAGATAATCTCTGCTGGGCCCTTTGGGGAACCCAAGGGCTGCAATGTGAGGCATCCAGGTCAGGTCTCTTTTAGGGTAACACCCAGTAAAACTGGCCACTTGCTCCATTCGGTCTCCATATGGGGGTGTTATGCTGTCAGTTAGTTTAATGCAGTAAACGGGGTTAGTGATTTGGCGTCTCGTGCCAGCAAGGCACTTGAAAACGAAAATTGCCTTCAGCCCCAGCCAAACTTAGTTAAGCCTCCCTTGCAAGGGTGGTGTTGGAAGGAAAATCCACCCGGTTCAGTTCCAAGCAGGGAGAAAGGCATTGGAAACAACATGGAAGCTGATTGGAAAGATAGTTTATTGAACAGAACCACCAATATACGAGGGGTCTTCAAACTTGGTAACTTTAAGACTTGTGGAAGTCCACAAGTCTTTATGTTGCCAAGTTTGGAGACATCTGACAAACAGAGTTCTGGGTCAGCTGAAGAAATGGTTGAATGAGTGGATGGATCTTTATAGGTTTCTGTGACTTTGAAGCTTGAACTGCTCTGAAGAGGCTTGTGTTCTGAAAGGGTGTTGAGCAATTCCTATTGTGGCTAATGGCTTTCATCCTGTGTTGGATCTTGGGTGAGGAGCTTTCTAATCCTCTCATTCTGCCTTTGTTAGCTGTGCTTCAAGGAGTTTCAAAATATCCTGTCTTGAATGGATTTCTGCCTGCAGCATTTGCCTTGCTTATGAATAGTGCTATCTAGATACTTGCCTTCATCTTCCAATAAGCTCTTTATTTCTTAAGTGCTGGCATTTTCTGTGGACTATTAAGAAAGATTTGGGAGCTGCTTTCTGTCTTTAAGAGCATGCTTCTTCATTTCTCCCTTAGGGAAATATATTCTACCTTTTTAATATTCCTCAAAATATTTAATTCTTCGTGGGAGGGGGCTTCCCACAGTGGGATGGTAGTTAAAGTATTGGACAAGATGGGGAGAGAACCAGGTTCGACTTTACCCTCATTCAGAAAAGTTCATGGAGTATCTTGACTATTTCACAACGATGGCTTTTCTGCAGAAAAATAGAAAGAGTGCCACTATGACTGAAACTCCTCTGTGAAAATTGGATATGAATATAATGAATAAATTTAGCCCTATAAGCTTGCTATTGAATAGTGTGGAACTACAAATAAAGTTGTTTGGAAAACAGGTTATAAGGTGAACTTCATTACAGATTTCTTAAGAAAACAGAGATAACTGCTTATGGGAAAGCTGTACTATTGTAGTGTCTTTGCTGCATTGGTGAGAGTTGAAATAAAACTAACTCTGATGGCATTTCCAGATTGAAAGTATTTCTTTATGCTGTCTATATGCAGAGTATATAGTGTTTCGCATACTTTTGTTATAGAAATCTTTACATAAATATCTGTCTAGTTTTAGGACTTGTATGAACATGTTTTAGAATTTACATCTTTATGCAGAAATATTGAACATTTGAAAGCTTTCACCATTTTAGAAAAAAATGTAATTTGACTTACTTTGAAATTTGAAAATTACTTTGAAAATACATTTCTGATTTTAGCCAACATTGAGTGTGTTGCAGCTGTGATCATGGTTATAGTGTAGTGGATTTCCTTTGTGCTATCTGAGCTTGCATGATTTCTTGAAGAGGTTTTGTTATTTGACTAGGTGATACCATCAGTGCTAAAAGGGAGGGGGATTGCAAATGGCTTACCCTGTCAAAGTTGGTGGAAGTGGTCTTAATTGTTTCTTGATTGGAGTATTGTTTACTTCTTGATTGTTGGCTTGGTATTGATATAGAATAAAAATAATATAATTGGAAGGAATCTTGAAGGTCTTCTTGTTCAAACCTCTACTCAAGCAGGAGTCTCTATGCCATTGGACAAATGGCTGTCCAATCTCTTCTTAAAAACTTCCAATGTTGGAGGACCCAACTTCTGAAGGCAACCTATTCCACTAATTGATTCTGTCAGTTAATTTCTTCTTAATTCTCGGCTGGCTTTCCTTTTCATAAGTTTCCATCTGTGGCTTTTTGTTTGGTCCTTTGGAGAATAGGATCCAAAATTGTTCCTTTCTTCTTTGTGACATACTCTCACATAATGGAAAACTGCTCTCATTTCATGTCACCCCCTAGTTCTCCTCTTTGTCAGACTAAACATCCCAGTTCCCGCAACCATTCATATGTTACAGCCTCCAGTCCCCTAAACACATTTGTTATCCTGGTGTTAAACTCTGCTTATTTGGCTGTCGATCACAGGAGAGGAGGTATGGATTCATTTAATGACTATCCAGTAGTTGCATATGAATGGGGAACAATACTGTAGTAAGAAGGCAGATTATAATTTCTATTGCAAAATTCTGAAAATAACATGTGATTGCTCATCAGATATTATTTTAAGAATTTAAAAGAATAGCATCAGCTGATTGCCTATTGTCCAGTGTAGCTCCAATTTTTAAAATTGGATGTGAGAAACCAAAGCTTGATATTCCCTTAGGGTAAAAGGGAAAATAATTATTTTTATAGGATCTGATCTCAGTCAGTCACAGGGACAGGTGGTTTATTCTTCCAAGCTGGGGTGTCAAACTGGCAGCCCACAGGCGCGATGTGTCATGTGCAGGCCACGCCTACCCCAGCTGTGGAAAAGCTGCGGAAAAAAAATGTCATGATACATCACAAGATGGCAACATGACGCAGCGAATTTGATATCCATGTTCCAAGCTCGCGCATGAGTCCATGCTTGGAAGAATAAACCTCTTCTCCCAATGACTGATTCAGATCAGATCCTGCAACGTTATCCTGGGACACATATATTTGCCTTCATTTGATAATTATCATTCATGAGATGCTTAACTAATTAACCTGTCTTTCATCCCACCCTCTGCCTCCATCGGTTTAGCCAATCTATCTGATGAAGTGACCTGCTGTCCATGAAATTTATAGCTTTATACCTGGAACCTCCGTGGCTTAAGTCTTAGGTCCCCCTTGGGCCAACACTCAGCTCGGCATCTAATTGGTGGTTGCCCAGTACCACTCATTCAGACGAGGAGGCAGGTCTTGATCCAGGCCCACCTTGAACTGATGAACCAACAGCTGCTCCAGCCATTGTCATAACTTGCCGGCAAGCCAGCAGAACTCCTGGATATAGTCTGGCTCTGGTCGGGGACCCTACCTTAGCACCATAAGCCCCCTTCCCCCTCTGTGCTTGTGGTAACTCCATCTCGGATGTTGACAGGCGACTCCCCTCTACCTGGAGGAATGTATTTGGAAGAGAGTAAGCACATGGACCGATTAATGGGGTGCAGACAGGGCCGGGTCCCAGGGGTTCCTTTCCTGGGCTTGAGGGGATTTTTCCTGTGGAACCTGTTGACCAGCTTTTCTGCTCATACTCCCGACTTCTCACCCATGAGGCTTTGGACACAGGGACTACTTGGGAAAAGTGCTCGTAGATTCCTTTTGCTATTTATTGCTAGAACAGATATGCTGCTCATTAAGAAGTACAGTGAAAACACAATAGCCAATATAGCAATAAAAATAAAGTTCCCTTCAAGCTGAACTCAACTCCTTGCAAATGCATGGACAAGTCCATATTAGTTTCTTAGCAATAGTATGTGAATGGTCTGGTGTTACCGTCTTCTGGGAATTTTTTTCAACTGTGCATTCCAAAGTTCTGGAGTTTCTAGTATTCTTTCATCCAAGCAGTAATTACATCTGATTGCTTAGCTTTTCTGAAATCACTAATGGTTAGATTCTGCCACCTGCTATGACAATTAATAAACCCATTGTTTATAGTTAATATTTAACATTTTTTTATTTTCAAAGGTCAAAGCAATTTGTATGGAGGTTTTTATTTGTTTTAACTCTAAAAGCAACATTTATGTCTTCATTCTTCACTATAAATTAACTTAAAAATCATATTTTCCAGCATTATTTCTATCTCTGATCTTCAATCCCAGCGTATACCTTGCTGTAGTCGTTTAACCTCGAGTTCTGATGAATTCAGAGAATGGATCCATCAAAATGAAACTATTTTGCCTGACCAGAAATATTTTGAACAAACTCGCTTAATGCTCATAGGCTACTTGAGAAATGAAACGTCAGGAAAAAACGATAAGATGATGGATGGAAGTATTTATTTGCAAGATAACACTGGAGCACTACCGTGTGTGGTATGGTATTAAGATTTTCTGTTGTTTATCTATCCAGAGTGCTGCTTAGGGGAGAGACATTATAGCTCTTAGCAGAAAACAATAAATTTAAAAGTGAAGATTGTGGGCCTTTAAAATCTTTCTCATTATGCACTGGGATACATTTTGATTGTCCAGTTTAAATAGAATAGTGCAGCTGAATCAAAGATCAAGTCTTTTAGTTTCTTGCAATCACCCATTAACTCTGGTATGCTCACAAACAGGAGTTGGAGACATACTCCTCCATGCTTAGCAACTGATTTTTGAAGTAACATTGATTCCAAGATTAACAGTCAAATATAGTATTTTAAAAAAACATAAAGCAACAGGGTCAAATACAGTTCTAGATGTCACATATATTCATGATGCAGTTTGCTAGACTGTTTATTCACTTGTTTTCTTCTGCTTCGTTCATTCATACTGCTAGTAAATACTAAAACTGATGTTCAAATGAAGGAAGCTGAATTTAAGCTCCTCCCTTTTCCAGTAGGATTTAGCTGGAAACATTCGATATATTGTTTTGGAGAGGGGTAAATAAATCACTTCACTGTCTAGTAGAATTAACATAACATGTATTACATCCAAACGGGATTAGCATGATAGGTATTTCAATATGTATCTATAATTTTCAAATAAAAGGCTGTTGCTTTTGTGTAGCTAATGTCACTTTTTCTCTTTTGGGCAGTTCCTGCATTTTAAGCTTGAGTGGCTAGACCATCTGTCACTCTTCCCTAGTTGGATATATGTTCCTCAAATAGGCGAGGGCAGAACTGGATATTTGGAGATCCTAGAAGACCCAATTCAAGTACAGTCTGGATCAGAGAAAAATCTTAGTACCATCCCTGTTTTCTACCCTGGGACAGCTGCAGACCTGCTCAGTGCCAGGTAAAGATTTACTATTATTTAGGCTTCTTGATCACTCCTTTTCTTTCCCGAATCTCACCCATTTTCCTTCCTTAATTGTTAAGAAAGTGATGATGGAGACAGTCTTCTTAACTTAAATGCACATTTTCTAGGAAAAGGTGTGGCTTCTTTAAAGAGCTACAGATGGTACAGCTTGTGTCGCTCACAATTATTGAAACACCTTTTGCACTTGGAAAAGCATTATTTTCCATTGAATATCCCTATCTGCATATCCCTATCTGCAGGTATTCACTTTTGTGTAACTTTTTGAAGTAATCTACACATTCAGGAATAATGGATAATTTTTTTATATATAAAAGTTTTATTTAAGTTTTCATAAAACATACAAATACAAATAAAATATCTTTTTTTGAGAACAGCGTGCCCCCGGGTTATCACTTCTCCATACAGACATACTCAATACATATTTATCTACACATTCTAATCCATATCTTATACATTTTCACAATTTTTTTCAAAAGCTTTCCTTTCTTTACTTCCTATAGCCCTTATTTTAAATTATCTCATTCCTTTCTTAATTCCAATTCCAGATCTTCTAATTTTTAAAATCTTTTCTAATCAAATGTTTTATACTTTTGTCTTGTCCTGTTTAGCAATTTCAATATTTATCTTTTGATATAAAACAAATTTCCCCTGTAATTACTCAGACTTGGAGTAGTAACACCTTTGTATCTTTTTTACAATCTTGTTTAAATAATTTAAGTTATACCTTTTACAGGTATATACATTATTTTTTAAACCCTATTTTATAAACACATACTCTATTTTCAATCGAACTCTGCGTGGTTACATTCCCTTCAGAAATACACACAAATTCTGAAAGGAAAAATATATGTATGTATCTGTTTATATATGTATTAACAATAGTAAGTGGATAATTATATTCAAGTAAGCTCTGTCATTAATATTAATAACATCTTTTACATTTCTATTTCTTTTTAACAAACAATTACCTAGTAATATCTGTTGTCTTTCACTTAATCATCTACATTTCATTAATTTTTACTTTTCTGATCTTTAAATAACAATACCAAACAATAGTTATTTAACAGTAGTTCAATAGTTATTATCTGTATTCAAGTTCTAGTTCTTGTCACTGCATTAGTATCTTCCAGGTTTCTTTTCAGTTTTTTTTTAAATAACTTTCTTTTTAAATAATATTGAGCAGCCTTATTCCTGTGTACAAATATTCCCACTTAGCTAACCTTCAATAGAATGTTTTTTACTATCACTTTAATCATCTCGTAAACTATTTTCTAACCCTTTTCTTTTTTAATATGAAATTGCATCCATGCACCCTTGCAGAATATCTTAATGTGTAAATTTAAATCCATTGTCTCTGTTGTCTTTTAAATGAGGTTTATTATCCTTTAAGTTCTTTGCATTTTTCCTGTACCTACTATATCTTGTTTCTGTCCTTGTGGCTTTTTTCCTTTCCCTCTTTCCTTCTTCTTCTCCCTTTCCTTTTTATATCCTTTTCTATTGATTCTCCCTTCTGTGATCTCCCTTCTTTGCTTCTTCCTGATGTTATTGATTTACTTTCACAAATTCACTCTTTTTGTTTTGGGTTGTTCTTGTATAGTGCTTAAGTTTGTAACTCCCTTCCTCCCTTTCCCTTTTTTACCGCCTGCTTAAAATTGCTTGGTCATTAAAGATGGCTCTTTTGTTCTGCAGCATTTTCTTGTTGTTTTTTCATAGTTCTAAGTAGTCTCCATTTCTAAAAATGTGACATATACGAAGCCAAAAGATCTCTTTCCTGTCTGCGTGCTTCTCTTGTTTGTTCTTTAAGTCTCATTTTTAAAGGCTCTTGAAAGGAGTGATGCGCATTTATAAAAAAATTTAAACACCCCCAATTGATTTTTATTATTTCATTAGGATCCTCCATCCAGTTCAAGGGAATCATCCCAATAATCCAAAATCTGTTTCTTGGCTTCTTTTCTCAACGTTTCTCTTTCCAGGGGCTTTGGTTCTCGTTGTAACAGAAGTTTCAGCTACAATGTATTTTTTAACAAGCCTTGTTAAAATTCCACTATCAATTTTTTTTAAAGTTCCAGGTTTCCTCCATTTTCCAGATTCCACCCTCTTTTTTCTTTTCTCTCCACTGCTTTCTTTCTTTTTTTAAAAAAAATTTTAAAATTATCAAGAATCTTTTATCCCTTTGACACTTTATTTTCAGCTACGAAATAGCCTATTATGCCAAAATGTATTATAGTATCAATTTCTTATTCAAATTTCTTCTTAACATTCCAAGTCAATTAAAAGTCAATTGTGACAGGAAAAAAAGCCAATTCCGCTTCCTTTCCCTATTTCGCCGTTTAAAATTCTTTTTAGGAATAGTATTAGTCTTTAAAATTCAGGTTCCAGGTACCTTAAATAGATGTTCTCCATTCAACCTGGTCAATAAAACTTTCTCCTTTAAACTTCTTCCTGCACAATCTTGTCCGGTCGGGTTCTTCTTTGAGGTGGCCATTTCTGATCATCGCTGCAACCGCGATGGGAAAGGAAGTAATGGCCAGTCGAGGAGGAGAGATATGGCTCTCCTCAACCCTACTGACGGCTCTCCCTTCTTCACCACTTCTACGAGGTGGCTTCAGCCCCGAATCCGGGCGGCTCAGGGCGCTCTAGCAGCGAGCATGGATCAAAACTGCACATTATCGCGATTTTGGTCCGTCGCCGAAGAAGCCTAAACTGGAAGTCCAGGAATAATGGATAAATTTTTAATTGCCCTCCAAATAAGCTGAGTTAGGATTGATTTTCTATTCTGCTGATTAACTAATGGTATTGATGAAGTATTGAATCAATGTAAATCAGATTATTTATTTAATTATTTATGAAATTTGCCTATTGAAACCAATAATTACTTGAAACTCTAAATACCTTACAAAACATAATAAAAATGCAATACAAAATCAGAATAAGGATTAATTAAAATAACAATTCAATTTAAATTCTCAATGCTAAACATAACAGGCTAAAATATAGAAAAATATACTCTGGCTACAATTGAACACCAAAGGTTTTCTAGAAGAACCATGTTTTTATCTTCCAGAAAGTTCGGTGCCATTGGTGTTTCAAGAGTTAGGCTGCTGCACAGAACATGCACCATTAGCTCTCCCTTATTATAGCTAATAGATTAGGAATCTTAGGGATTCCTACTTAAATATTAATAGCAAAGTGTTTGAATTATTCTGGTGGTAGTGCTTTATGAATGGACTGTAGTTTCACTACAGCAGCAACCAAGGAAGTGGGTAACAGAGGAACAGTTTAACAGAATTGGAAGGGACCTTCTAGGTCATCTAGAAGTAGAGTCTCTGGAACTTCTGCAATAATGTGCCTCAAGGAAAAAAGCATTTTTGAGCCCAGTTGCCTCAGCCAATTGTTGCCAAGCTTTCAGTACACTGCTCTTTTATAAAACAGTGTTTTGTAATTTCTTTTCATCTGTAGTAGAATTTGATTAGTATCAGCCAAGGGATTGATTTTATGCCTATAATTTGGGAATAACCACTAAACCACATTCACCCTACATTTGGGATGTAGGTCAGGCCTGGAACTTGATAATGAAATTGTAATAATGGTAACTAACATTCATAAATCATTAATTGGGTTACAGTGAAAGAAATAGAATTGTGTTTGTGTCCTTTTTGTGTGATTTTGCAGCATCTAATTGTCCATGATTAGAAACAGTGCTTTATGAAATGTACATTTTGCTGATCTGCCAGGACTCTTTGTTTTTTCAGGCCTCAGAATAAGACTACAGCAAAGGTGAATGTGGCGGGGGAACTAAACAGGTTGACTACTATTCTTTATTTCAACCAAAAGTGTTTCTTCTTCCTCTTCCTGAAGTGTTTTAGTTCTTCTGCTTGTGTTCCAGTGGTAATACAAGTATGTGTATTTACTATATGTTTATTTTATTCTTTATTCAAATAAGTTATGTCTTTTCTTAAATTACTACAGAAAAGTTAGTTGATGAACAACCATGACCAATTATGAAGTCGCTAATTAAGATATATTGTCCATATTTTTGAGGAAGTAGAAGTTGAGTTGATCTGCTAGGATGTTTGCTAATCATATTTGGGATTGTGTTTGCATCACAACCAATGCGGGTTGGTTTTCTTCATTATTAGGCTTGGGAATAGTAAAGGTAGCATCTAATTATACATGGATCGCCTAACAGTACTGTTGTAGATTACAGTATTCTTTCCATTAAAGGAATCCATACAATATACTGAAAGGAAAAACAATAAAGCAGTCTCCAGTGACAATATGGAATAGGCCTTCATTGATACTGAAGTATTTCAGGTGACCTTAGAATCAGGAATAATTCCAAACCTCCACAGCTGTTCTTTTAAATGCTGAATTTTTACGTTCTTCCTTATTTCTCTATCCTAGAAAACGTCCCACTTGGTTTGGCATCATGCACTACAACTGGGGCACAAATATGTCCTAACTGACTTGAAGATATCTTGCCTCAAAAGTTCTGGGCAGAGTGTTTTCAGAACCAGCTCTTCCTCATCCCTTCTGCCTTACTGCAAAGAACAAACAAAGGAACAATGTCTAGATGTAAATTCACAAGGAAGACCAATGACAGCAGCTTCCATTCTGCCTTCTATACAGCCTGAGAGCTTATTGAAAGTGCGGAAGGAAGAAATGATGCTGGGTTCTCTTAGAAAATCTGAGCTCATCTCATATACAGTAAGTAAATTATGACACGTATATTAAAAAAAATCTTTGTTTTGAACCTGCATTTGAAACTTTCTTCAGACTTGACTTCAGTAAGCAGTACAAACTATTTATTGCATAATCTTTCATTATTCATTTTTCAGGGTACTATCACTCAAGTGTTTGTTTTGAACCTGCATTTGAAAATTTCTTCAGACATGACTTCAGTAAGCAGTACAAACTATTTATTGCATAATCTTTCATTATTCAATTTTCAGGGTACTATCACTCAAGTGTTAAATGCCCAAGCTGGCCTCTACAAACTAGATAACAAATACATACTTTGTGTTGCTTATCGGCAGATGTTGAATACTGGCTGCGGATTCCGACCAGGAGCATGCATAGAGGTGAGCTGGCTTGGAGTAGTTTACAATCTCCATTACAAATGTGGTTTTAAACAAAGTAGACTGTTTGAAAAGAAGGTAAGAGGTTGGCATTGTCATTCTGTTTCCAGTACAGTTATGATAGGAGAGGTTTCTGATTTAAAAGCAAGAAATCTTTACTGGAGAAGGATGTATTCTGACAAGGATTGTGTATTATGTTGAGCATTGTAGTTTCCTAACTGACTATAAAGCCAAAATGGAATAATTACTGTGTGAAAATTATTGGAAAGATTAAAAAAAAAACTTCAAATGTTTTTTATGCTTTACATGCTAGCTTCGAGATGTCCATCTTCTGAAGATGCCTTTACCTTCTATTCCTGCTGCTTTTGGAGCATGTCTACATACTACCATTGTGCTAAAGAGTTTTTCAGCATACAGCACATTACATCAACCTGTAAACTGCTTTGGAAATCATTATCTGCAACTACTCTTGCATTATAATTTAAGCCTGTCATTCTATCTTTATCTGGTCAACTTTCTGGAAATATTTGAACAAAGGTGTGTGTGATTAAAATCAATGGCATATGATAATATGTATAACCTTTTTTCAGGCAAACATTTAAGGACTGGTGCTAATTTTCTTTAATATAATTTTTCCTGCAGTTTAAGACTAAAAGGGTGAATATGTGCAATCCAATGAACATATTCAGAGAGGCACATGTATGCACCTCTGCAATTACAGGTTGCACAGAGTCACATGCAAACTGAAT
The DNA here is from genome assembly GCA_004320025.1 of Laticauda laticaudata. Lineage (NCBI taxonomy): Eukaryota > Metazoa > Chordata > Lepidosauria > Squamata > Elapidae > Laticauda > Laticauda laticaudata. The sequence continues at coordinate 12,693 of BHFT01043320.1, read as the reverse complement.
TCCCAGGAAAGCAGCCAAGATGCAAGTCTCCATGTACTTTGGTCACAGGCTGTGGAACTCCCAACACTGTAGATACAGGTCCAAGTAATAAGGTAGCAGTTTTCAGACAGACAGCTCTCAGAGTGAGTGAACAGGATAGTAGCAGATGATTTTTGGCAGAGAACAGATTGCACTCAAGAGTCTAAAGCTCTGAGAGGAGCAAGGAAAAAAATATTTTCTTTTGGTTATACTTCAGATCCTAAAAAATTCAAAGGTGCTTTTTCAAAAGGCAACTGGACTTTGTTTTTCCTTGAAGACATTTTGCTTCTCATCCAAGAAATGTCTCCAGATCTTACTGAATGGTGGAGAATGAAAGGATATATATTCCTTCCAGTTATCTGGTTGATCTTTCTGAGGGCCGTTGTGGCCACTTGGAAGTTTATCTGTGCCTCAGGGCCACCTGAATAGTGCAAATGAGCGTTAAACTTCTTAAACTTCTTTGAGCTTAGCTGCAGACATCTCATTATTGTGAAATATTCATTATCAACATCATTAGCGTGAGGCCTACTTACCTGATGTTACCTAATGTGGTAATGAAACATGTACAAGAATACAGCAAAGCTCGGAGAACACCCAGGACTCCACAGTTTAAACATGAGCTACAAAAGCAAAGATCTGTTAATCTAGAATGCAGAATATAAAAAGTGGATTTAAATTGTGGTGATAGACTTCCATTGAACAATAAGAAAGCCCTCCTAGAGCAGTTTGATAGCAAAACAAATTACCCAAAGGGATTACCTTTTATTAGTTGTGTCCAAGCATAAGACAACCTTTATTTGTGGATATTTTTAATCTGGATTCCTCCAGTGAGCAGATGGTTGGATTTAGGAGCCTTCGTGACTCTTTCCAAGTCTGTGATCCTATTCAAACAATATCCGAGGCCTAGAACTTCCCTACACTGTATATGCCCAGAGAAGCATTTTTCTCATATGTTGGTGAATAACAATGTCTAAGTTAAAGGAAAGTGATTATTATACACAGTACAAATATTGAGATAAATTTTGAGCATTTATGAAATCCCCAAATTTGTTTGATTTTAACATCCATTATTTTGGGCTCATGTCACTGGTAATATTGGCTGAGTTTCTTGGAGTTGAAATGTAGAACATCTGAACAGCACCAGTTTTTTGGGGTACAAGGACTAAATAGGCTCAATAAATTATGTTGAAAGTTACTCTGAATTTGTTCTTTGTCCCCCCTAAATTTTCTTAACCCCCTAAGATCCCCCCCCCTAAATTTTCTTAACCTGAAATTCATTTCCCTTCATTATATCTCTGAAGAATGTAATGTTATCTTAAATCTTTCTAGGTTCTGTGATTTCATTCAGCACAAAAAGTTGCTGCTTTGTTTTACCCATCATTCTCAAGGACTTATAGAGAGGTTTATTGTTCCTATTCTGAATTCCGTGCTGCTACCCAAGAAGCAGGAAAGAAACTTTCATGCAGAGATCCTGGCAGAAAAACACAATTGTCTCCTCGACCAGGTAATACCTTTTTCCGTAATCCTGTATACTTAACTTCTATGTGAATATAACTTAACTCCTAAACTGGGTGTTAGGCAACCCGTGGCTCCAAAGCTGCATGCGGCTCTTTGGGCCCTCTGCTATGGCTCCCTGTTGGGTGATCCCACCATTGGCTGGCCCCACCCCTCACCCTCCCCTCCCAGTCACTCTTCGCCTGGCCTGAGAAAGTAAAGGCAATGGCTGGGTATGGAGAAGTGGCCAGGCTGATTCTTCAGTGCCTTACTCTTGCTGGAGCTTCTTCCGGTCCTTCTTGATGCTGGGTGTGCTTTGGTCGCTTGGGGAGACATGCAACCTGCTCTCCGCCCTGAGACACTGGTCTGACCCATCTGTGACCAATGCTGGCCTCGCTAACAGGGCAGGTGGGGTGGGAATGGGATCTAGGAGGAGGGGACAATGGAAAGGGGGACAATCTGCATCTGAGGAGCGAGCACGAGCCGCTATGGCTTCGCCAAAGACGACCCTCTTCATGCGACCTTCTGGCCAGCTGTTGAAGGGCTGGGAGGGCATGCATGAACGGAGATACCATCAAGCGAGCGGCTGGGCTTGGCCAAAGCGCAGTGAAGGCGCACAGAGCGGGTAAATTGACCAGCTAATGGGCGAGCGTCTTTGGCAAGAAGGAGGAGGAGTAGGCTCATGCTCGCTCCTTAGAGGGGGGGAGGGGGAAGAGAGAGAGAAAGAAAGAAGGGAGAAAAAGAGAGAAATGAGAAAATGATGGAGAGAAAGAGAGAAAAAAGAAACAAATGAAAGAGAGGAGGAGAGGGAGGGAGCTGGAGGGAAAGAATGAAAATGAAGGAAAAGAGAGGGAAACAAAATGAGAGAGAAGGGAGAGAAAGAGAGGGAGAGGGATAGAAAAAAGACAAATGAGAGCGAGAGAGATGAGAGAGACCCATTTCCCACAGAAAATAGTGGGAGCCACAAAATCTGGGTAGGCATGGTTTGGGGAGGTCATGTGATGGGGGAGTGATGTGGCGTTGGTCATGTCCACCCAGGTTTTATGGTGTTTTCTTTTCTGTGGGAAATGGGTTCAAATGCCTCTTTGAATGTTTAAGGTTGCAGACTCCTGTCCTAAATCTTTTCTTAGTACCAGATTCTGAAGCCACCATATCAGATTCCACATTTTGTCCAACTGTATAGTATGATTGAGAGGAACTGCTGGGAAAGCTGTGGTCCATTGGAGCAGTTGCATTCTGCCTCAAAGATCTGCAAAGTAAATATCCAAGAACTAAATTGCAGATTGGCCCAGAACTACTGCATTTTGTCAGCTGAATATTTTAATCCTCCTTTGGTAAGTATGACATATTCTCAAGAATTGAGAGAAAGAATAAACATGAATTTACTCACTCCCACTATACTGTCCATGTGTGTTGACTCCTGGCAAGTGCAAGGACATTTCCCTGCAGTTTCTTTCAAAAGTGATTTGTGCTTGCCTCCTTCCTAGGGCTAAGAAAGAGTGACTGGCCCAAAGTCAACCAACTGGCTTTGTGTCTGACTAAAAATCACAGTCTCCAGCCTAACACTTTGACCAATACATCAAGTTAGTTATCAGACTTGCCTCAGCTAGGTCCCTAGGAAAGAAAGATCCTTGATTCCATTTGCATGAAGCTATAGGTCCTTTTTGCTAAAGATCAGTGGTTGCAAACAAAGCAGACTAGAACTAAAGACTAGCCCAAAAGGTTATAAAATTTTCCCCTTCTTCCTGGCCCTTCCCCCTTGACTGGTTCACCTTTGACCAGATTTTTGGGAACAGCTGGGATGCTTGGTGCAATTCACATTCCTTTCTCAGGCTCTACTTCCTTGAAGTCTGGAACAAGGTATTTCTCACAACTCTGGGTTTCTGTCAAGCCTGTCATCCACCCTCCCTCTTGATCACCTCTACTCCTAACATGCCAAATGCCTATTTCCTCTCCTTCCCCTCCTCCAATGACTGATGGCAGAATGCCAGTGAAACATCAAGCTGAAGATGGCAGATCTGACACTAGTTCTCTAGTACTGTAAAAAAATTTGTTGTTTAGATACTCCTAGAAAAATAGGCAAAAAAGTATTTTTATAAGCATATAACATAATTAGTGAATAGTTTTATTCTTTTCCTGTCAATGGCTAATAATCACCTTTTATTTTTTGGGTGGGAGGATAGCTGTTGCTTGGAGTGCTAGAGTATTCCAATAGCGGTTCCCTCCAATTACGAGACAGAAGTAACAGTCTTCCTTGTATAATATTCCACAAGGATTGTAGACCATTCACTGACACATCACTAATAGGTATGTTCAATATTTATTTCACTGAGTTTTATCTATGATTTGGGGGAAATATAGAATAATGGCCACTTAATAGCAGCTATATTATGAGATTCTACAGAATATTAGTGTAGAAACTGCCACTTCTTGTGCAAATTCAAAATAGTATGTATCACTGGTTACAAAAGACAGAGTTTAGAAAGAAAAGCTATACTATTGCTATAGAACATGTCTGGTAGGCCAGCAGCCCCCAACCTTTTGGGCACCAGGGACTGGTTCCAGGGAGAAAGGTTTTTCCATGGACCAGAGGGGGTGTGGTTTTACATGCTGCCTGCATGCCATGGATGGGGCTTGTTTTTATGGCAGGGTTCCTGGCATGCTGGAGACCTGTGCGGTCCATGAGCCTGGAGTTGGGGACCTCTGTGGTAGTCCATTCAATTTTAGCAGATAATCTTATTTTATGTATTCCTATTTAGTCATTTGAGTGACATTGTTTGTACAGCTGGAAAAGAGGGAAGTATCAGCAGACTTGAGGAAATACAAGTTTGCAGAAGTGCAGTTTTTTTGAGGAAACAATTTTAACCAGCTCTGCCATCAATAAAATGAAAGTATTCTCTTTCTATTGTGACATGATTTTGGAGGAAAAGGCTTCTCTTGTGATCTAGAGACCTACACAAGCCTGAGATTTTGTTACAAAAACATTTTTAAGATAAATTTTAGTTGACAGTTGGAAGCTCTCATGGTATATATGCATAAAATGTTTACCAGCTTTTTAATTTTGATGCTCAACAGTCAGCAGAGTGAAAATAGTTCTTCTGCAAGCAATGTGCTATTTGCACAGCATGCTATATGGAAGTGAAAGTAGCTGCTTCTGAACACTGATGAAGAGGGAAACAGAGGCAGAAGAAGTTATTTGGGTAGTTACACCAACGGCATGTGCAGAAGAGAAGTTTCCAATCATTCTGGGTTGTAAGAGACCCACTGGGCACTTTTCATCTCTGACTGAATCCAGAAACTAGATGCAGAACACAAATGGCCCTAACAGCTAGCTGAATATAGCACTTGTTTCATTACAAATGCTAAAATTCCAGATCACATTGTTGAAATGAAGCATTGCTGATATTCCTTTAAATCAAGCATTTCAAGGAAAAATATTCTCCAATAGAACATAATGCATATTTTCATCTGATGAGGTTGGTTTGTTTTCTCTAATCAAGACTAGATTGCTTCTAATACATATGCTCAGTAGTAACAAGCAACCCCAAACTTATTACAATAGGACATGACAACGCTGGCTTTTTTCTCCTTTCTATTTTGTTGGCATTTGCTAACAATATCAGGAAAGTAAAATTTCAGAAAATAATAAAAGCATAAATTAGAGATAAATATTTATGATGTAGGATCTAAAAATCTTGCCTCCTTCATAATCAGTGGTGAAATATATTCAACAGTACAGTTCAATATCAGAATTAAGAATCAGATGATGAAATTAACCTATTTAAAGAGGAAAAACTTCTGAAACAACAGCAGGATTTAATGCTGATACTAACCAGTGAAGTACTTGGAAATTTACTGAAATAGAATAAAATATTCAAAAATCTTTACCAATCTGAAAAAAATCTAACAGCTGAAACTTTAAGATGGAGAAAGTTAAGCCTATTTTGGTTAGAAAGAATTTTGATAGCAAAATTAGGTTCTACAAAAGTTTATTTATTTGAAATTATTCTAATTAATATTGAAGAAGGGATATTGATGGATGACAAAGATAAATAATCAATTTTATGTGTTCAAATTAAAATCCCACAATCAAACTCACAATTCAAACTCACAATGAAAAATACAACATTTAATTTAATTAATTTGATTTGACATTACCACCCACTTCAAACTACTATTGTGGCTTAGAAAATCCACAAAAAAGTAAAACATTTAAAACTATTGAAACATAGCCCTGACTAAAGCAACTAGAATGAGACAGTAGAAAAATATAAAAAGTCCACCAATAGATCACATCCACATTAAGTCTGGATGGGCAGAAGCAATAGGGAGTAGCCATTTCTTCGGATAATCAGGCCCTTTGCCATGAAGGGCTTTAAAGGTAACAACCAGCACCTTGAGTTGCATCTGGAAACCTACTGGCAGAATATATTGGTTGTGTTAAATTATACTATCAAGCTAGTTGTTTGAACTGGATTACAGATTGTATTGTATATGATTGGACTACAATGAAAAGAGCAGGACTCTCAGAAGGTCTGCATAAATATTTTTGGTGTGACATAACTAGCATTATTTCTATTGCAAAAAACCCCCATTCAATTATAAAAAAATCTATTAAAAGTATGGGGAAATTTAACTTTTATTTAAAAATAAGCTCTTTTGAGACTTTTTCCCTAAAATGGTCAGAAATATTCTAATTGAATTCAGTATCTTTAAGCAGTTTAGTTCAGAAATAAACTACATCAACAAAATGATATTTTTAGAGATTTGAACAATCTGAACACAGTACAATTTATGTGCAAATTGTTCCTGAAATAGGATGAATTTCTCAGCCACATCTATCATAGGGATAGAGATATAAGGGAAATATTAGAGAAAGGAAATGCTGCACATCACCTTGAGAAAGTTGGATATTTGATAAATAACCTTTGACTATCTGGATCTGAAGTTCAGTGAAATGTTGTTCATCCTTTCTAATATGAATAACTCTTCTCTCCTCCAACTCATCATTTCTTTTAAATGAGAGTCTTTATACCTATCCTTTATACCTTTCTTTCCTTTAGAAAACAGATGACTGTTTTTATCTTCAGTGAATATAGATAGGGAGATTGCAGAGTTTATACTACTGTGTATTAAAGAAATAGCCAAAAAAGTCATTCACTGTCTGCTAGGAATGAACTATTTTTTTTCTTATTTAGCAGAAGTGTCTCTGACCAATTCTATCCAGCTTCAGGTATAATGAGAGAAATAAGGAACTGAAGCTTAGTATCTCATTACACCTGAAGGTAGAATTGGTCAGAGGCAACTGTTCAGCGCCAAACAAATGGGGAGATCCAGGTGGTTCAAATGGATAAAAAGATTTATTGCAAGCTTAAGCTTGCTAAAAGAATCTGAACTACTAACAGCTAAGGGAAATTAGAGAGACATAAGAGTAGGAGAAGTGGGCTAGGCTTAGATCTCTTGTGGGTGTGAAGGGACTCATGACTGATGATACATTTGACCCCTCCCTTGGGCTCAGCCTGGTCATGTCTTACATCACCATTGCTAAGGTGGGGCTTGAGGAGAAATTGTTTCTTCAGCTTTCTCTGCAATGTTTTGCATAGTTGTCAACTTTGCTTAATGATGATTTCATTTTTTTCAACTATAGGGTACCTCCTCCAGGTGAATATTTTTCAGCTTATTACAGAGCAATTTCCTCAAAATGACTTTTCTTCTTCACAACAGCCAATTACAGCCAAGCATATAAAGAAAAAGAAAAGGCAGGTATCCATTTGTTTAAACATATAAAGTTTTAAGAACAGCATAGAACAAGTCAAAGATGCAGATGAAAAAGCCAAATGTAAAACATTGTTTTAGAACTATGAAGAAACCTAATATGAAAAATGTTGTACTAATATGGCTCATGTTTATAGTTCACTGAATTTTGAATATTTTCCTTTGTTCTGATGTTCTCTTGATTAAAATAAAAGTTCCATACCAGTGGAATTCCATACCATACTTTGTATGTTTGGAATTTGGTGTGGTCAGGTGACATTGCACCTTATGACTGAATCTCTCAGAAATGAAGTTCCATTCTCAACTGGATCTCCCTCTGACAAACTTCCACCCATTTTATTTCTCTTAACTTTTTAATGAAAGTAGTATTAGATTCATAACTCTGGTTTCCTAGTCCGGTCTACCTTGAAGAGCCAACACATTGCAGGTGTTCTACAATAGATCTAACCGAGAATGAAATGAAGGAGCAACCCATTATAGGATATACTTTGTCCATTACAGAAAAATCATTATAATCAGTTGAGTGTCCTGATTCTGCAGTTTGTGTTTCTTTCCCCCTATAACATCTCTAGAACATGCTACTTTTCTGCTTTTCTCTTCTCAGGCTTTATGCACAGTTTTATTTTGAGGATGTGAAAGTTCTTCATATTCTTGAAAAGAGAGCCAAAAAAAGTCCTACTATTTATCAACAGACCTCCTGTGATGTGAAAGATAGTGGCAGCTCAACAACTGATCTGAGACCCTCAGTAAGGAAAACTAAAAGGAAAGAAAAGGAAATAGAAGAGAGGGAGCCAGAGCATTTCAGAAACAGTACTGAGAAAATCACCTGTGTATCTCGCCTGTTTTTGCTGATTCAAAAGGAAGGACTAGCATGGCGCAACTACCTCCACAATTCAGAAAGCAAGTCTGAAAATGGGCAGACAATGCAGCTCTGCTTTCAGGCCACAGTTTTATGGATGGGCAAACCTAAGCTATGCCACAGTCTTGGAGAAAGTGAAGAACAGGAGGAGCTCAAGATTATTACTTTTGAAGAGACCAGCGAAGCCCAGCAGAAAGTAAGGGTAAAAAAAGGGGAGAAATGGCACATGATTGCATACATTCAGAATGTTGCATTCCTCTAGTTCTTTCATAATCATCATTGTGTGCTGTGTAGTTATCATCAGTTTATGACATCCAGAACAAACAATGTCATCAATTCATACTTTTTTGTTTATACTTTAGCTCTTTCATACAGAATTAAGCCTATACCTCAAAATATATTGGTTCAAGATTGGACTATCTTCAGTCAGATCTATTAATCTGTTCTTGCTCTTAGTTCCAGAAATATATAATAATTTGCTCTCTTTATCATTTTTTATTCTCTGTTAACAAAGTCATGTGTTGTGGTTGTCCTTAAATAGACTCATGGACATTGTCCTTTGCTGCTTGTCATAGTTTTACAAAATACATTTTAGTTATATACCAAGTTACCAGCCTTTGTTGTGCCCATACAGCCTTCCCTGCAAATAGTAAGGACAGTGCCAATCAGTTTTGACACAATTTGGCCACTAAAACACAAGTCCAGTTTTACCCACAAGTTTGCTGTTCTTCGCAAACTAGGAATACTAATGTGGAACTTTATCTTACATCTCACCACCAATAGTCTTATGGTAAAATTTATATTTGTCTTATGGTAAAATTTATGACAAATTTTTTTTGTTATGGACTTCTCAAATTATTTTTCAGGTATTGTTATTGTTTCTGAAGAACTCTCTGCACTGGTTCCCATTTCTACATGTTGACCATCTGTACCAGCTCATTCTACCCCAGTGCACGGTGAGACTAAAAGAAATGAAAATTTATTTCTGGGCTTTTGCTGATTTACTCGGGAAGAATAAAAATCAGTGATTGGGCCTTCTAGCCCAATTTTTTCTCTTTCAAATTTCAAGATTTCCTAAAGTGGAGGTGTCTGAATACTGTTTGATTCTATGATAGGTCTCAATTGGCTATGTTTTTTCAGGATTTGGATATTTTTGATAAAAAGTGCTCCTCACTGACTCCAGCAAACAAATCAAACTCGAGCTGTTTCTTTTTTCTGCCCTTCCCAGATGGGGCCTACGTGCATCATGTGAGACAAATTTCTCAGGTAGGTTAATTTGTATTTCTGAATTTCTGCCAGTCATTTTTTTTTTGATTTGGGAAGAAAATGAACTAACAGTCCAATGCAGAGAGCATGAGTAGAAGTGAACAATTTTAATGCCAGTAGAGTAGGTTCATGATGTGAAGGAGCAGAACAGTGGATGAATATATTTATTTTTTATTTTTCAGCCTATGTCAGACATGTTAAAAAGAGAGCAAAAAATGTTCTCCATTGAAGAAATACTCAGTCTGAGGTAAAATGTATTTTCTTTTTTGATTACTGAGATATTTATTGTGGAAATTGTAATTTTGGTCTTTCAGGAAATGGAATGGAATACAGGTATCCATTGCTCTACTTTTTAAAAGTCATACACTACTGGTTTGCATTGTTATCTTGGCTAACAATACAGTATAAACTAATTTTGAAGCACAAGATGGAAAAGAGTTGGAGAGAGACACAAGGTATATTCACACTAAACGTAGTATACTTTAATTCAGTTTTCTGGCTTTGTGAGTGAACAAAATCATAATTTAAGATTTAGCTATCATTTACAGCTAGGACATGATGGGATTCTTGTGTATTTTGACAGACAAATGAAGTCATTGTTATTCTTTGCAAAAACTACAACTGAAACACAGCTAAAAATAAGCAAACCCAAATTAAGTGCAAGCCTGCCCCCAGCCATTTTCCTTTTTTATTATTTTTGCTGGAAGAAGACTCTTTGAATGTGTGCATGTATGTACATGTTTTCATGTAAGTGTGATCTGTGTGTAAGACAGAATATGCACACAGAGAAGAATCATTTACTCAATGGGTTTTATTATTTTACAGACAATTTTAACAAGTAGTTTTTAATTCAGTTACTATTTCTCAGGGACTGTCTTTCCTTGGAGTGCAGCTTGTAATGCATATATAAACAAGCATATACATATGTATATATACATATACATGTGTATATATGAAAGACATATAGGAAAGACATATGACACACAAAAGTATATTGGATAAGTCAGAATGGGTTTCCATTTGAGTTGCCATTTCATGTGCATTTATCCTGGCTTTCTTTAGAGGAGACTTGAGTATGTGCTCCTTTCAGGAAAATTTCTGTTTCTGTTCAGAGTCTTCAGCGTTCCAGATAGTTTTGCTAACAGTATTTAAAAATCTACTTTTTCTTTTATGAATATGTCTAATTATTGAGGCTATTTTTGGAGGATGTCCTGTATCTGGTAACAATGGAAATCTGTTTGCTGGGAAAAGATAGAAGGCATTTTCACTGTGTATTTCTAGATTTTGGAATTGGCGTCTGAGGGACCTCTGTCTTACTAATGAATTGATTCCAGAAATTGCTTTTAAAATACAGTTTTGCAATAGAAATGATGAAAATATTTTTAAATGTGTGGGCACAATTCAAAACGATGATACCCTGATTGCTTAATTTACTAGAAGATTTTGGAAGACTGAACTTAGTTTTAAGATCTTTAGGAGAACCCTTTCTCTTTGCTCCATGATTCTCAAGCAAACATTTGGCAGGCAGTCACTTTTCTTCGAATAGTGTTAGTATTTAAGAAGCCAAAATTTAGTGCTTCTAGTGACTGAATGATGTAGGAAGCAAATTTAAACTTAAATAATCAGTATACTAAATATATCTGTTCTTTTTCCAGTGTTTAAAACTAGGATGCAGACAGTACCTTGAAAAACCTTTTAAATTTGTTGAACAGAATTTTAATTTAGAAGATGCTGGTATCTTACTGATTTGATTTTATTTGTTATTTTTAATCTAGGGTTAGTATTTTTAATCTAGAGTTGTGCTTAAAACTGTAGTTTATACTTATCAGATTACCTTAATCTCTGTTTTGGATGAAAAGCAGGAAATGTAATAAATTAAATGTTCCCTCATTAGCTCCAAAGGTTCTCTCGTATCTTTTTCTGGAGAAATAATAGAAAGAATTTTGTGTGACTCTCATTCTGGAAAGAAGGTAGAAACAGATGTCTCTGCTCAGAAAAAAGGTAACTATTTAGAAAACGTGTAAATATTTATAAGCATTGCTGAGACAGTGCGGGTAAACTAGCCAGTTTATTCAGAATATATTGGTGAGAATTACTCTGCAAGAGGAAAAATATATTTTCTATAGCCTAGAGCTGTGATGGCAAACCTATGGCACATATGCCAGAGATGGCAAGCAGAGCCCTCTCTGTGGGCACGCAAACTGTTGCCCCAGCTCAGCTCTGCCGTGTATGTGCACATGCCTCCCGCTGGCCAGCTGGTCTTTGTGTCTCTGTTGCACATGCATTGGGGGGTGGGGCACATGTGGGAGGGCGGTGTGCATGCACAGGGGGGTGCATGCACATTTCATTTTCTGGATGTGTGCATGCACACTTTGGGTACTTGGTGCTGAAAAGGTTAGCCATCATTGGCCGAGAGTTAAAATGGTTTTAAGATCAATCTGAGAGCAAATTGTCTTCTACCAATTCAGGTGGCCTCTTGCCTTGGAATTGTACTGTGAAGCTGAGCATAGCACCTGCATATGATTCTTCAATTCTTCTGGATATCTATATTCAAGCTGCTTTTGTGCCATATCTTTGGGGTTTGTTGCCTGGAGCTAGAATTTTGTTTCGGGGTTTACAGTGCAGAGTTTCCAGGTAAGTTTTGAGCCCAGAGGTACTGAAGCATCATGTTATTATTATTCACTATATATCATGGCATTGTTAATACCTGCTTGCCTGTGGTAATAATTCAAGTTACAACCATTTGTTCAGCAAGTGTTCAAAATGATACCAGTGATGAACAAGGGAATATAGTAAAGCAAATTTATAGGATTTGCTTTCACTGCTATTAGTTAAAAGAGCTCAGGCTTTGGTCTTTGATGACCGGACTATGTTGCAGTTTTTACTAATATATTGTAATGGCTACCATTTGGGATATGCACAGAATAGAAAATGTATTTTGTTTCATACACAAAATATACTTTGACTTAGAAATATAGTTAAGACTATTCTGAACTGGTTCTGATTGAATTGAAACTGAGTTGTTCTGGGCTTCGGCAAAGAGACAGTCTGGAGAAGTCTTACAGGATGAACCAAGCAAGACTACAGGTGAAACTCGAAAAATTAGAATATCGTGCAAAAGTTCATTTATTTCAGTAATGCAATTTAAAAGGTGAACCTAATATAGACTTATTACATCCAAAGCAAGATAGTTCAAGCCGTGATTTGTCATAATTGAGACGATTATGGCTTACAGCTCATGAAAACCCCAAATCCACAATCTCAGAAAATTAGAATATTGT
>BHFT01043319.1:0-85360 GCA_004320025.1 Laticauda laticaudata | reverse complement strand
CTGATTTTTTTTTTTTTGAATAGTTTGTATCCTTCTACCAAGTATGTTCCAGTCATAGATTTCATCCCACCAAGTTTCTGTTATTCCAACGATATCATATTTACCTTCATGTATTCGTAGTTTGAGTTCACCCTGTTTGTTGCCCAGACTTTGTGCATTTGTGTATAGGCACTTGAGATCTTTATGTGTGACACTGTGTTTACTGTCTACATAAACTGTGTTGTGCCTGCCTGCTCCAGTTTTCTTGCTACCTATTCGATTAATGCACATGGTATGGCACTCACTATTAAATGCTTGGTTTTGCTTGACAGCAAGGTTGATAAACTTACCTGCACAAAGATCTATTTTGCATGCACTGGTATCTTTATTAATTTTAGGTTGCTGGGGACAGAAATGTTCTGTATCCATTAATTTTCTGTTCCCGCTATTCAGTTTAAATGTTTATCCAGGAAATCTGTGAATTTAATGCCAAGTAACTCAAGTCCCTTTCTTTGATGGATGCAAACCATTTCTTTTGTACAGTTTTTAATTGGATCAGTTGCAGACATCATAACTAATTAAACTAAACTACACCACTCCTTTAGCCACACATTAAACTCCACTACACGCTGGCCTGTCCCTTTTTGTTCCTTGTATACTGGTAGAAACTCTGAAAATATAGGCCTATAGCCCATATTACTAAGTTCATACCCCAAGCTCTGGAAGTCTTTCTGAACAGAAAGTACATCCCTGGGACATTGCTACTGCAATGGCCTCTAGCTTATTCTGTTTGGAATAGGTGGAAACTCTGTTGGTTAGTTAGATCGGTTAAATGTATATTTCTCCAATATGAGTATAATGATTGTTTAAAATATAAACATATAGAAACTTCAGTTAGAACTATAGGAATAAGAAACATAAATATGGTATAAAGAAAAGTTAAATGGTTGAACATAGGACATATAATAGAATGCATAATATATAATGTTGATACAACCAGTATATCATGGTTGTAAAATTGAAGCTGTAATACAAAACAAAGAAAATGTATAATAAAACTTTATTTTAAAAAATAATAAATTTATGTTTTTCAAGCCTCACAAAGTTTGAAAACTTAACAAGTGAGAATGATATGAATGTCAGGAAGACTTCTTCATGCTAGTTTAATGTGTAGTCTTGAAAAGTGTAAAAAGAAGTTCCAGACAAATTCGTAGCAGACCAATTAAGGTGGAGTTACTTTGAAATGCTTCTTACCCACCTATGGGATGGGAACTCCTCCTTTCCTGTAGTTGTTCCCAAAGATTCTCTTAACAGATACATTAATCTTAGCTATATATCGTGAAATGTCCAGATTTCCTTGTTTTCTTTTGAAAGATATCCTTCATGTAGTTATATTTCTTGGAAAGAAATTTTAGATGTACTGCGTTATTAAAATGGACTAATAGCTTCCTTCCATAAATGAGGCTGAGGAATTGCTTTCTGTCCAAAAGATATTGTAAACGTCTTAGAAAAACCAAAGGGACACATATAGACTGGGTGAAACCAGCAGTAACAGTGAAAGGGATCTTGGAGTCCTAATGGACAACCAGTTAAATATGAGCCAGCAGTATGCAGCAGTAGCCAAAAAAACCAATGCAATCCTAAGTTGTATTAACAGAGGGATACAATAAAGTTCAAGTAAGGTACTAATACCACTCTATAAAGCCTTATAAAAGACCACACCTAGAGTACTGCATCCAGTTTTGTTCACCACATTATAAAAAGAATGCTGAGACTCTAGAGAAGAGCAATCAATATGATTGGGGGACTGAAGACTAAAACATATGAAAACCGGTTACAGGAACTGGCATGGCTAGTGTGGTGAAGAGAAGGACCAGGGGAGATATGATTGCAGTGTTCCAATATCTGAGCGGGTGTCATAGGCTATTTTCTAAAGCACCTAAAGGCCAGGCAAGGAATAATGGATGGAAACTGAACAAGGAGAGATTTAACCTGGAAATAAGGAGAAACTTTCTGACAGTGAGAACAATCAACCAATGGAATAGCTTGCCTTCAGAAGTTGTGGGAGCATCATCACTTGAGGCTTTCAAGAAGAGATTGGACTGCCATCTATCAGAAATGGTGCAGGGGTTGGACTAGATGACATACAAGGTCTCTTCCAACTCTGTTAATCGTTAAAGTATTGTCTTCTGTCTTCCACATTATCTAGAAGGCATAATTAATAGAAGGTAGAAAGAAACAAAAAACAGCCCAGATAACATCATATTCCTAATGTTTATATGGCATTTTGTATGAATAAGAAACAAATCCATAGAGTTTGTTGTTGCTAGTGCTCATTAAGCTTTGCTTCTCTGATTTATCATTACAGTATCAATCTTTCCTATTTCAGGTGAATCAATTCTGTAAGCAAACTTTAAGGTTTACAAAACCTCAATCTCAGCATTATATTTTTCTATTATGCATTTAAAATAAAACTCTAAAATATAGTCGTTGTTCATCAAGTTGTAATAAAATTACTCCACACTCTTTTATTTTGCTTTCTTTGGTTTAACCAGTTCTCAAAAATTCACAGAACTTGAAGAACAGTTGGGTTTTCTTGTGTAAACACATCTATCTGACACTTATCTTGTTTGTTGTCTGTTAGACACATTGAGGACTTGTCTAAGGTATTTTCTACTGCTCTGAACTACACAGCCATGCGTATTCTTGGAGTCAGCGCTGATGATCCAGACTTAGTGAAGGCTCGAAATAACCTCCACAGCAAAGGTGAACAACCAGCTGGAGCCTGGAAATAAATGTGATTTTTATTTTTCATTTAGCATCATTTGCACCTTTGGGGGAGAAAAGGATTCTTTGCTTATAGAATAATCACAAATTATGTTTATGGATTAGGTTGATGTCAGCTCTTAATGACTATGTTGGTACACTGTCTTTAGGAATATTTATCCCCATTCTGGCCCTTCAGCTCCTCCAGTGATGTGTCAGTTGCCACTGTAATCAAGCCCAGCCATGAATAACATTGTCTTCTTTTGGGCTGTCTTGACTATACAGTTTGCATCAGGAAAACTGTCTTTTATTCTTCTGCTTTTCTAAAGCCAGCTTGATCACCTGACATTTCGCTTTCCATATCAGGCCCTAATCTATGTTGGCTAATTCTAAGCATTATTTTGCTAGCATGTGAAATTAAAGGTATAGTATAATAGTTTGCATATTATGTTAAGTCTCTTGGATATGTAAATTGGCTTCTTCCAATCTGTTGGACAATATGTCATTCTCCATAGTTGCAACTTTGGGATAATTTGGTTATACCGTGTAAAGATTTTTCTTCTGTTGCTTGCCATGTTTCTGCAGATATTGTCTCAATTTCTATAGTCTTCCAACTGGGTAATGACTGGTGTGCTGATCTATCTTTGGTTTCTAATTATAGATATTCTCATAAAACAGGGTTCATCTTCAAAAGGGAAGTTGACCTCTGCTGTACAAGGTTTCAATATCTCCTTCCATCTTTGTTTGAGCTTTTTGGAGCACATTACTATCTGACACTGCTGTCATTTGTCATATCAATTTGAGGTTAGAAACTTTCTGAGTTTGGTAATATTAGGTTCTTGTTTTTCCATGTCTTTTTCCATCTTCAATGTCTTTATTAGTGTCAATACCACTTCTTTTCATTTGTAGAAGCTTTTTGAAATCCTTTGTTAAGTTGCTTCCTGAGATCTTTGGCTGTATTTGCTTTAGTTGCTGTTTTCTTTTAGGCAATTTTTACTTCTTATTCCTGATATCTAGTTTTCTTTGTTCTACTTTTGGAAGTGTTTTTTTTCACATTCATTCTTAACAATTTCTCTGATATTATTCCACATTTCCTCTGATTCTCTGTCAAATTAGGTTCATGACTTCCAAGCAATTTCCTTGAAAATAGTGAATATATGTTCAAGATTGTATCAGAAACAAGTTGACTTTGTTCTTCTGCTTTCTCTTCTCTCTTCTCGCTTTCTCTTTCTCTTCTGCTTCTCCAAGCTTAGTTTGGAACTTGTACATGAGCAGTTCATGATCTGTTTCATAGTCAGTGTCTGGCCACAGCTGAGTTTTCCACATCCTTCTGCCAATAGCATAGTCATTTTCATTTTTGTATTCATCTTCTATGATGTCCAACTTTTTGGTTGTTTGAAGATTTTGATAGCAGTGAAGTAATTGGATTGGCAGAAACCGATGAATTGTTCTGTTCTTGTAGGAGAAGGAATGGCAAAATCTGGGGGTAAGTCAAAAGAGGAATCAGGCTAGAGTCCTGGTGTCAACTCACAACGTAACGGTGCTATCATGTGACTTTTGTGACATTTTCCCCCTTCGTGGAGCTGGGGTAGGTGTGGCCTGTGTGTGACGCATCCAGTTTGTAACACCCCTGGCCTACAATCTTTACATAACCATAAACAGACTAACTTGTCTTGAAGTCCGTTGATCTCTGTCTAGTGCCATAATAATGCTAATTTTTAGTTGAGCAAATTTCTGTGCATAAGCATGAATTGTAATAAATCAGTTTAATTGGAACTTCATGTGTGGTTTTGTCTTTCATGCCAGACAGTTGCAGTTCAGCTTCCTAAACCACATATTCCAACTATATTTTCCTCCTCATTATTTCCACCATTGACATTCCAATCTCCAAATGGCACATTTTGTTTGCATATTCTATTGATTAAACTGGATCATAAAATTGGTCAATTTCTCTTTTTTTGCATCAATGGTTGGAGAATATACTTAGATAACCTTCATATTAAAAGTTTGCATGGGAAATGTAATGGCTGATATTTGATCATTACTTCATTATGCCCAAATACTACTTTTGCTATATCCTTCCTGATTATGAAAAAAAAAACATTTCTTTTTTTTTCTTTGTATCCTGAGTAGTAAACAGTATGGTCAACTGGCTGAAACTATTCAGCTGATATTCATTTTAATTTGCTAATGCCAAAGACCTAAACACAGCCCTGCCAACTCTCACGGTTCTGCCGTGAGTCTCACGATTTTTTGTCATTTCTCACGGTCTCACGACAAGGCTCCTCAATCTCACGCCGATTTTAAAACGCTTTTTTTTTTTTTCAAATTTGGGGGTTGGCTTATATGCGAGATCGACTTATATGTGAGTATATACGGTAATA
Source organism: Laticauda laticaudata (assembly GCA_004320025.1). Classification (NCBI taxonomy): domain Eukaryota; kingdom Metazoa; phylum Chordata; class Lepidosauria; order Squamata; family Elapidae; genus Laticauda; species Laticauda laticaudata. The sequence continues at coordinate 80,231 of BHFT01043319.1, read as the reverse complement.
GTTTTTCTTCCTGTCTGTCCGTCATTTTGAAAGGGGAGTAGGCCCTGGGATCGAGGCTAGTTTCCCAGTAGTCTTTGTAAGTTCAGCACGGGAAAGCGATCGCAATCGTATAAACATGGCAAAAAGAGGTGGTGATTTTTCAATAGAAGAAAGAAAGCTGCATCTTCTTACAACAGGGAACACAAATAAAACATTTAAATAAACTGTTAATGACTTTCCTCGATGGAAAAGGGGTTTGTTTAATCTTGATCGGGAAAAAAATAGAATCTCACTATTTTTTATAGAATCTCCGGATTTTTTTTCATGGGTCTCCAGATTTTCCTTTATCAGGGGTTGGCAGGTCTGTAAACATGTAGCAAATACATTTCCCATTTCATTGTTTTGAACTTTCCCATGTTCAACAGGACTTGAGGGGGAAGATTTACATTTTTACTTTAAATTTTTCAATACATTCTTGGTTCTCCTTGACCATGTTTGTTATTATGAAAATGTAGGAGAAGACAAAAAGATCAACATGATGCCAACCTGTCTCCTTTTCTGAATATCCAGCTAACAGGTTCTTCTGGTTGCCGATTTGATAATATTCTCAGCTTGATTGAAGCTGCTCAGTAATTAACATGGCTAATGCTGTTCATTGATTAACAGTTTCCTATTTGCAGGAAATGCTTTTGGAGGTCAGTATGTGACCACTTGTGAATTAAATGTTATTTACACTCTTCAATTTTCCTAGGAGATCTTTAAGTAGGATACTTAATCTCTTTCCTGGGTGTTCCCTGCTTTATTTAGCCTTGTGAGTAGACTTGTTTTTCTGGTATCTGCTCCAAGTTCAATGAATAGTAGGTATTGTATTAGTTCTATGGGAGGTAAAAAGTTACTCACTAGCTTTTTTGTACTTTATCTTTGACTGGAGAAATTGAAGTCACCCTTTTACTTCCTGTTATTTGTGTTCTGTTTCCTGCCCAGAAATTCCAGGATATATAGGAAGTCTATCTGTAGAGAATGACCCATAGAAAAACTGCTGTTATGATCAGGACTAATGGAAGAAGAGGAAGGATGAGGCCAGACTATTTGGTAGCAGAGCCTTTTCAGGCCTGAGAGGACAAGACATACCACACAGGCAGAGGGAAAAGGGGGAATCCTAACTCTTAGATAGATCATTTCTTTCCCTTCTCCTCTGTAGTAACTATGAACTGTTTATGTTTTATAAACTTGTAATTGTTTTGATATTCTATTTTGTAATTCTTCAGGTGGTGCTGTAGGAGTCGCTTCCTGGGGTAAATTTTGGCTGGCTGTCTTGAATGTCTACAGTTGGGAAGGAATGAATACGTTACTTCCTGAGATGTGGTATGTAAATCATCATCAAGAAAATTATACCCAGTTTCTGTCTGTCTTCATTATGTGGATGGATGCACTTGACCAATATACATACATACATACATACATACATACATACATACATACATACATATACATATATATATACTATATACATATATATATATACTTAATATATATATATACTTAACGTTAAAAAAAAAAACAGTTGCAAGCTCACATTACTCTGAGAAGCACAAGGCCGAAGACACAGGCCTGAAGATGATGAATGAGATTTCATTGAAACGTCGCCAAAATACTTCCAATTTTACGCGGGAGAAAACCCGAATAACCAAAGATCCATATGTATGTATTTATGTATGTATGTATGTATGTATATATATATATATGTATATATGTATATATAGTTACCATTCTCCTCTCCTAATATACAAAGGTTTCTTAGAATTTGCACATGCTGTATGCAAGTCAGTTAATTTCCTGTTCATTCAGATCAGTTTATTACCTTTAGTGTTCCAGGTTATGGCCCCTATCTCCTTCTAAAACAGACCACTTGTAAGTAAGTTTAACTGTTGAAAAAGTATAAGGAAAACTTCACAATGAATTCTTAGTTCTATTTTGATTGTGAGAATTAAAAAGCCACATGATTAGTGGAATCTGTTTCAGTATTTACTATGAGAGTATTTTTGGATTTTTTTTTCCTGATGTGGGCTCTTGAATGTCCTCTAAATGCCTGTTGTACTTTTTCTTGTTTTCTTTTCTACAAGCTGAGGAGGAATTTCCTATATTTAGTTTTAAAAATTCACCTCATAGTTTAAGATAAGAATCTGATACACCCTCTCCCAAGAATGAATGTATGGTTCTTTAACCACTAGACCAAACTTGTCTCTAAACTTGTCTACCTATTAGAGTTGTAAGAGTAACTCGGTATTATGTGGTTCACTATCACAGTTTACATCTAAGACCAAAAGAGTACAATCTGATTCCAGTATTTCTGATATTGTCCCCAAATGTGAAATTATTTATACACTGGTCAACTTCATGGAAACTCTTCAAGGTCTGATAGTTGCTAGAGATGGGCATGACAGTGGCCAATTTTTCAAAGCCTGCTAGATTAAGTGTGTATAGGCACCCACTGCATGTTTTGTTGTCATGATCTTTTTGCAGATTTCCTTCAATTAAGTTCTTATGTTGTCTTTGCAATCATCAAACCACTGTTTTGAGCTTTTTCTTTCTTTCTACTTTACAATAGGTTGTTTCCTTCATGGATGCCAGCTAACCCTTCCACACTTTGGTGTCATTGTCGCCAGGTTTACCTGCCAATGGCCTATTGCTATGCTGTCCGTCTAACTGCAGAAGAAGATGAATTTATCTTGAGCCTTCGACAGGTAGTTGCCACAGCATAGCTTTCATATTAATCCAATGACTTTCAATTAATTGAACCTTTGATCTTGTTTAAGATGCAGGGTTGGGCCAATTTCCAGTTTTCCAGTTTCCAAAGAATTCCAAAATTAAAATTTGATAGGAAAATGCCCTTTTAGTTTTTTTCTTCTTTTTGCTCTAAAATATATATTTCAGAGTTAGTTCTGTTAGACCAATTTAGAAGGGGTGTACATGCTTCAAAAATTATTTCAAAGAGGTATTATAAAATGCATGGGATTAAGGCATATTTTAAAATCAGCTGCATTTTTCAGGCTTCCACACATTCAGCTCATTAAAGCACCCCTGTATTTAGTGCTGCTTTAAAGAGGTGCTGTGCTTGTACTCTTTCATATTCCAAAGCATCTTTTCCAAATAGTTTTCAAAGAATGCACAGTGTTACTATTTACAGATTTACAGTAAAACCTCTGAAAGTTGACCACCCAAGGGGCTCAATGAAAGTGGTCAGTATACGGAATGACTGTACTGATATGTACACATGCCTCATTTTACTGTACAGCTTTTCTTAAAAAATGTCACATGGAAACACACATAATGAAAACACAGGAAAATCAGTCATACAATACTGTAACATAAAAAACCAATACATTTGCATATATATTGTTTTCTCATGTTCCAATCATTCTGAAAAAAAAGCCAATTTTAGTCTGTTTCTTATTCTTGTTATGAAGGTAAGTGGAGAAAGTATTCTCAACACTGTCCATATTATTCAGCATACCTGGGCATTTTTCCATGGCAAATAACTTTAATTGCATTATCAAATGACTGACATTCTGTTCTTTCGAAATACCTACGATTTCCGTGTCTCACTTAATTCTTTCGCTTCATTAATTGCTTCCAGTACTTTTCCACTGGGTTGTTCTGCGGTCAGTACTGACTGGAAAATTGCTTCTGGGTCAGGGTTAGGGTTAGGATTTTGCTTCTGCAGACGAACCCTAGATTTGCATTTTAGCAATGAACCACTGCAGAAGCTGGGCTCAGTAGATTATTTTGAATGTTTTGATTATGCCTTGGTCAAGAGATTGAATTTTTGATGTAGTGTTTGGAGGCAAAAAATTTAGTTTCATGTTTGCAAGATGATTCACTTGGGGATGGCAAGGACAATTACCCACTACAAGAAGAATGGGCCATTTTTTTTTAATCTTCATTTCTTGGTCAATACCTCTGATCCACTCCTCAAATCAGTCATCAGTCATCCATGCAGATTTGTTAGATTTCCAAATGACGGGAAGGTCTTTGGGCTGCAGGTTTTTTAATGAGGGTGGCTTTGCTGATTTACCAGTCACCAAAGCTTTTAGCTTTTCTCCGGTTAAGCTAAAAACTTTGCTTAAAAAGCTTAAAAGCTGCACAGCAGAACTGAATCATTCTTTGGAATGTTTTCCACTCTTACATTTGTCAACCCTCATAACGAGGCTACTGTCAGGCATTACCTTGGAAAAGAGTCCACCTTGGAAAAGATGTCATCTTTACTGCCAAATCAAACTATAAAAATATTGAATTCTTTGATATTCTTCTTGAAAGAAATTTATTGCTACCAATTCTGCATTTCATTTTTCTTGCCCTTGATGCAGACTGGACTCAGCTGATCAAATTATACAGAATAAATTAACACCATGTGTCCATGTGGTCAAGATACAATGTACAGAGGTGGCCTATATAGAGAGGTTGGTTTTCTATTGTGCTCATATAGTGTATGTCCAGTCTATGAAGATTAAGTCAATTCAGGGAGATGGTCAATTATGGAGGTTTTACTGTATAACCCTCACCAGGCACACCATTTGAAATGAATATGATTCTATCTTACAATGTTGAAAAGAGATGTCAAAAGTTATCAGTCATTTCCTGTAATTATATTCCAGTCATGCTACTTTATGCAGGTTGAAAAAAAATAAAACAAAGACCAAATTCATCAGGTTCATCCTCTGGAATTATGAACAATACCATGTTTAAAGCTACATACTGTATGGACAGAAAGCTTTGTGATTCCAAAAGGAGCGAATGGGACTAGCCAGGAACAAAATAACAGAGTTGGAAGGGACCTTGGAGATCTTCTAGTGCAACCCCATGCTCAAGCAGGAAACCCTATAACATTTCAGACAATGTTGTCTAATCTGATTACAGATTAACAGAGTTGGAAGGGACCTTGCATTTATATAACATTGTATCTCTTTCAGGATACAATGTTATATAAATAATGGACATGCCGAATTTTTTTTTTCTTCTCGTCTCATGAAGGTAAACTGGTGGAATCTCTCTAAAGAGCTTCTAGAGGTCAATGCTTCTGGCATGTTCCTTAACAATTTTGCCTGTTCAAAACCCACTGAGATTTCTTGTGGATTTTCAAGTGCTAATTCTTTATTCTTCCGTGCTTCTTTTGTAGGAACTCTATGTACAAGATTATGACAGTATTGACTGGCCAGCACAAAAAAATAATATTGCTTCTGGGGATTTATATACACCACATAGCTGGCTACTAAAAGTGATCTATGGTAGGTCAACCTGCCTCTTGCTGAAGGGGGTTGGGGCTCATTTGTTCTTGCTGAATTCCATTTCACTGCACAATAATATGCTGTCAAGGAAACATCTTTGTAATTCCAAAGGAGTCCTCAGAATATAAGAAAGATAAATGGTTGTTTTTCCAAATATTTCATTGTATCTAATGGTTCCCCAAAATAACAGTGCTAGTAACAGATCTATTATTCTCCTGACAGCAGCCTCCCTAGTCACTCCCTAGTCACTTGCACATCCTCTCCCATCAGGCACCAACCACCCCAAGCCACACTACCTTTGTGTCACTCCTGACCACCTGTGCACTCCCTTGCTCACCCACACCCTCCCTCTCTCTCTCTCCCACCTGGCAGCAGCCACTTACCTACCTGCTGTCTGCCTTGTGAGCGCCTGGGGCTTGCAACTTGATCTTGATTATTGGAAGTTGGCAGGAAGTTGCAAGGAAATGGTCACATAAAAATCCATTATCCTTGTTTAACAACCGCAAGGGACTGCAGGGATTGCTGTTGCTAAGTGATGCAGTCATGTGACTTAGGCTTTATGATCACATTGCTTAGTGATATAAATTTCAATCCCAGTTGCCATCATTGCCTGAAAATTATTACCTATACATTTAACAGGGAATGGCAAAGCCAAAGCCTTTGTGTGCGGGCAGGAGGGCAGGGAAATGAAGAGTAAGAAAGGTGTAAAAACTAGACACTGTTTGCATGAAGCAATATGCTAAATGGAAATTAGACGTGTTTCCCAGTTGAGCTTGAATTAGATGGAAGCATATGTTGGGTTTGCAAATTGATTAATAATAATAGTTTCTGGTGTATTTGCTTTTGATTTTTCTGAAGGGAAATGAAGTCTTCCATAGCTCTCTTTTTGCTTCTATTCCAGCAATAACCAACTTCTATGAGCAATTCCACAGCAAAAAATTGAGACAGCGAGCCGTGGAGGAATTATATGATCATATCAAGGCTGATGACCAATTTACCAAGTTCATCAGCATTGGTCCTGTAAGTTGTTTTTAAGCATCATTTAACTCGATAGCTCTGTATTGTATCATAAATTGCTCTGCACAAAATCAGTGGCACCATAGTTTGTGATTATCCTTGGTGCTTTCTGAGCTTGGAGGTTTTTATTTGTTTTTTTGTTTGTTTGCAACCAAGTTTCATTACTCAACAAGTATCATCATTAGTGCAGGTGAGTGTGGAGTTTGCTCCCTATTTATATTCAGCAGCTTGCTCTATCAGTATTGACGGGGGTGGGCGGGTTGTATGATTTTCTCCTTGGTTGTTCCTTGATTAGATATTGTTATCTTATGATAAGAATAAACAGCAGCAAATCTTGCACAAGCACTAGCCCTATCCAGAATAGAGGAGTTTTTAGAAAGCATCTCGAATTCTCATCAACTTTTCTTGAAAACATTTTTCCTAGTGTACTATATTTTACAATTATGCCGATGATACATATGGAGGAAGAAGAAAACCTGATTGTTTCCTCCACATCATGAAGTATAATATGATAGTCTATGACTCTATGCTTAGCTACTAAACCTAAGTATTAACCCTGACCTAGATCTGGATTCAGTTATCCAACTGATTATCATGGAAGAAGAAAGTTTCCCGATTTTAAACTCATTGTAAACTCATAAATGTTGGCTAGGTTGTTTTATAAATGTATTTTAACTTTGTCTTAATCATTATTTGTATCTATATCTACACATATCTATATATATATATATATAGTTACAGAACACTCGGCTTTTTTGTATAGACTGTAATAAACTGAAAGTGAAATGGAGGTAATACCTGCTGGTGGATCAGGTTGCACTTACCTCCAACTCTGATCCCTTGTGGATGAGGACTCATTGTTCTTGACAGTCAATTATTGTGCTCGCCTATCACAGAAACAGTTGCTGCCTACAGCCCTAGCCACAATCTAGAGACTATGAATATGCCTTAAGGAGAATGTTTTCTTTCTCCTGCAAATGTGGGGGATTAAGGTAGACTGCTAGCAATGAACACATCCTTTGTGAATATTCCAGCTGCCAAACAATCTTATGTTAATCCACTTTCTTCTTTTCTGTCTCTAATGTTTTCTGCAGCCACCCAGGTCTGCCTTCTGGGCATAGCAATAACAAAATAAATGTTAATTTTGCAGAGTAAACTTCTCTGTGATGAATGATGGGAAACACTGTAGTAATGGCCAGTCTGCAGTAGAATAAGAGATGGTATTGCTGGCTGCTACTCAGTGTACACTGTTGCTGTGGAAGGAGTTGGCATGGGAAGGATGCATAGGATGCTTTAAGGGAGATGGGGCATTCAATTGAATTGAATGTCCTTCACACCAGAAAGGCACAATAGTGTTTTTGGACATCAACCTGAATGGGCTCTTTTATGGCTTGGAAGTGTCAACTGTATTTCTGGTTTCTTTCAAGCCCTGAAGAAAGGAAATGCATCAGTCGGCAGCATGCATTTTTCCTCAAATGGGAATATTCCATGTTTTAAAATTTAATCTGTTTCTAAATAAATGAACATCACTTTTAATTTTGTTTTATAAATAAAAAACTAAAATGCCATTGTTGAGATTCCATGTTTCAAGGTATTTTCCTCGAATATTTTTGTCCTCCAGAGTTAAACTCAGTGCTGTTTGAAGACATCCCTTTGGTTTGATGAAAAAGGTTGTACTTTTAAATATTTCTCATCTACGTCTACACTTAAACAGAACGTACTGGTTTCCTCGGGAATTTTTGAAATGATGAAGAGCCACATTTGTGAAGAAGCACAGCTATTAGTCTCAGATGACTTGAAATTTTAGGAGGAAAATAATAGTTCTTTCTTTGCCTTTGTAGATATCTAAAACGATTAACATGCTAGTGCGCTGGCATGTGGAAGGAGAGAAGTCTCCTGCATTCCAGGGACACATTTCTCGAATCTCTGACTATCTCTGGTAAGGCTTTGTTGACATCCAAACGTCCAGAAAACTTTGTCAACCTGGAATCTTCCTGATGTGTTGGACTATAGAACTAGCCATTCTGGTTAGGTATCTTGGGAGTTGACTTTGCAAAGTGTGAATTCTAGTCTAGTGCAACACAGCTAAAAGATATCGTGTTATTAAAGCTGTTACATAGTTTGAAAGCACAACATGACTCTTTTAAATACTTCCACTGTCTACTATCCTTTAGAAGATACCATATGTACTCCAAAATACATTTAGAAAGTATTTCCTGAATATAAATGAATTATCTGAGGTTATACGGGTAGTCCTCAACATGCAACCATTTTAACATCCCCATAGTCATGTGATTAAAAATTGGGCACTTGGCAACTGGCTTGTATATGATGGTTACATCATCCCAGGGTCATGCAATCGTTGTCTGTGACCTTCCCAGCAAGCTTCCACCAAGCAAAGTCACTGGGGGAAGTTGGAGTCACTTAAGGAACTCTTTTTTTTAATGAAAGTTTTTTATTTTTAATTATTTAAATACATCTTTACCAGAACAGCACAGTTTCAGATGTTTTACATTTCAAATTAGTCATATTCATTAATCACAAATACAGTTTTCCAGCTTCATTTTTTCTAAATTATCTTATTTTATTAATCATGTAAAATTTCCATGCTTGTTTATAGTTATCCTCAATTAAACATTAGTATTATCAAATTTTATGAATACATCTTATACATATAGATAACAAAATAATTAGTTCATATATTTCATTAGTTATTTAAAGTTTCCAGCTTAACTTGTAGTTATCCTTAATTGTATGTTTTCTTATTCACAATCTTCATATCATCAAATTATCGCAATATATCTTCTTATTTAAGTGGATAACAAAATAATTAGCTCATTAAAAAAAGAAAACAATTCTATCTTATTATATAGTTATCCTTACTTACGTCTTCTTATTCTCAGTCAAATTTGCAATGTATCTTCTTATACAAATGAATAACAAGGTAAAAACGTCATGTATTCCTTTACTTAGTATGTTTATAGTTTATAGTTTAAACATTTAAAGGCCCCCATCTTACATTTGCCACAATTGCTTATATTTTATCTTCTATATATACCCTTCTTTCTAACGTCTCCTTTTAGATAAATATTTTCTTTTAGCCAATAAATTCAAACTTACATTATTATTATCTTATTACCTTAAATATATAAATAACAAAATGCATAGTTAAACATTTTCCCACTTTATAGTTATATCTTTTCTCTATCATGCTCCACAAAATATTCCATTTTGGATCTTTAATCACATTTCTATTTTATTTAATTGATCTGTTAATAATTCTTATTGCTATCGCTACTACATTATAGCTATATCAAATTTTAATCCCATTTTTCAAAATCTTTTATGTTTATTTACTCTAAGAATCCCTCTTCATGTGGATTCTCATTTTTTCCACTTCTAACCATTATCTCTAATTTTCCTTTTTTTATTAGATCATCTTTTCGTCCTTTTCTTACCATTTACTATTATTTTTGGCTCAAATTTTCTCTCCTACTCCTTCCAGTTGACCCACCCCCTTTCTTAATCTCCGCTTTATTATTTCACTAATTTACATTTCCCTCTTACTTCCCCCTCTTAATCTGTTAAATTCATCATTAACATCTCCTGCTCAACTTCTTTTTTCTTTTTTTAACTTATTTACCATTACTTTTATTACATTTCACTGGTTCCATTTGTTTCTAACTCCTCCCCCTTCTTTGTTCTTTCTCCTTTATCTGCTATCATCGCCATTTTAGGTCTCCTTCTATGTTCCAAAAACAAATCCCGCACTCCGTTCCACCTGCATATGTATTCATCTTTGTTACATTACACATTTATCTCCATATTGCTTAGTTGTTCCAAGTTTTGAATGTCCAGTCAATTTTATTTTATTTATACCAGTATCTTTTCTTTATTTGAAAAAGTTATGATCTTTATTCCCAATGTTAATCAATCCAGGAGCACAGATGATTCCAGAGAAAGTATTGCTGACATCCTTCTTTGCTCATACTCTAGATGTAATACAGTCCATGTTTCAGGGGTCTTGTTGTAATAACTTTCTTTTATTTTTATTTTCTTCAATTTCTTCTTTAAATAATATCATTAGGTTGAAGGGATCCACAGGATTTTTCTTTTATGAGCATGTGGCTCTTTTAAACCAGTTCCACCACCACTCTTTTTCTCTCTTTAGCTTCTACAATTTTAAATTGATCTTTACGTTTTATTCCAAATAATTATTTCCAGCATTCAAGTTGATGCCTTTTAATGCCAAATCCTGCCCGATCTCTCGGTCCAATTTGAAATTCTTCTAATTTACTTTCTTTTCCAATTATAAGTTTAAAAAAAAAAAGCTTTAAAGCTTTAAAGTTTTTTATGATTTCAAGTTCTTCTTTTATCCGCCATTAGTCCAAATTTCTTTTTCCTTCTTCTCTGTTATACTTTTTGGGGTATAAAAATAGAAAGAATTCTTCTCACCCTTCTCCATACGCTGTTCCCAATCTCCACTCCAGTGCTGTGCCATGATTTGCTTAACATCCATGGCAAAAAAAGTCATAAAATCCGGCATGACTCACCTAACAACCATCTTGCTTCGCAATGGAAATTCTGGTTCCAGTTGTAGTTGCAAGTCAAGGACTATCTGTATTGTAGGAGAGAGTTATCACTTGAAGTACACATTAAAGTTCCAGGCAAGAAATATTACAAGGTGGATTTTTTTCTTCCATTTGTGTTGTGGCCCAACCCACCCCTCTAGGAAATCACTGCAGAGTTTGAAGCAGTGCTACTCGTGGCATTGGATTCACTGTTTATGGTAGTGAAACTTACAATTCCCTTGCCTGTTTCTGCTTTGCCCTGCCTCTCATGCTTGCTTTTGCTTTCCTTGCAGGCTGGGTCTGGATGGCATGAAGATGCAGGTAATAATTCCTGCTATGTTTTTCTTTTGCTGAGGTCTGAACCCGTCTCATCGGGTAATGATTGCTGCAGACTCTGCCAAGAGCTCTGTTTAAAATTAACAGTAACAATAGTAATTTATTAAACGTTTTTGTCATTTGAATCCTATCAACTTTGAGTGGCTCATAACAATAACAAATTACAATTAAAATTAATAAAATCTAAAAGATGGCAAGCATGATGAAGTCCTGCCATGTCAAAGACCTGAGTGAAAAGTCTCGTCTTCCTCGCTCTTCCAAACAATAGCAGAGTGGGGGCCATTTGGATCTTGGGGGAACTTGTTCCCAGAGGGCAGGTGCTGCTTCTGGGAAGATCTCCTTCTAGAGTCCTGGTAGATGTCATTGTTTAATCCAGGGAACCCAAAGCATGCCAACCCTGCAGGAACGAATCTGCGAGGAAAATGCTCCGAGAGACAGGCAGTCTCTGAAGCAAGCAAGCCCTATGCCACGTAGTGCTTTATGTACAACAGCGGCTTAAATCACACCTGGAAACAAACAAGTGCAGCTTGTGAAGCAGCAGCTTTAGATGGGCATGTTGAGGCATGGCCATTGCTGTTTGTAATTGTTGCTACATTCTAGACTAGTTGAAGCTTCCAAGTAGTCTTCAAATGGAGCCCCACTTAGATTGCATTGGGTGGTCAAGCCAGGATGTGACTGGGCATAAGTGACTGTGTAAAATTCATTTCCAAAGAGGAAGTTGGAATCAGGGAGGCAAACTGTTTCTCTTCTTCTGGTTGATTTTCTTCTGAAAAATTCCTAACACAGCCTCAGCCCCGCCGCCTGCCCCCGGCTATTAAGTGTGAGAAAATAAGGGTGATAAAGTAAGTTATGAGATCAGGAATGACATTTTTTCTTGCTCCTTATGTGGAAAGGAGTACATTTAGAACATAATTCCTAAATAGCAAAGGATTATTAACAGTTTTATTGTAGGCAAGAGAGATTGTCTTGAAGAGTACAATAAGATTATTGGTAGAAGCTGTTTGTGCTAAAGCAGGGGTGTCAAATTCAAGGCCTGGGGGCCAGATCCAGCCCGCAAGGTGCTTAGACCTGGCCCACTGGGTGGCCCTGAAAACAGCAAAGGACCAGGCTGGGTGTGTCCCTCTCAAGCTCCATTTTCCCTGGCAGAGGCTTGCAGGAGGCTGGCTCAGCTGAAAATGGAGTTTCTGAGGGCTGCACATACCAACCCCGGAGCTCCGTTTTCACTGACACAGGGTTGCAGTAGGCTATCGCAGCCAAAAATGGAGCTCAGGAGCCTGTTTTTTCTGGCAGAGTGCTTGGACCACCACAGCCCCACCCCCTGACATGAGTGATGTCAAGCTGGCCACACCCATTCTGGCCACACCCACCCAGCCCATACAAGATCAAACACAACCCTCATGCGGTCTTCAAGGAAATCAAGTTTGACACCCCTGTGCTAGAGGATGGGTTCATGGAAGAATACCATGGAAGGGGAGACCAGCTGGAATTGATTGTATGTAGTCTACTGGCTGAAACAGTTTGCATGCTGAAAATTTCAAAATGCAACCAAAAAGCGTCATTTCAAACTATCTTCTCTTTTAGGGCACCAATGGATCACAGGTTTGGGATACAGCATTTGCTGTTCAAGCTTTTCTGGAGGTAACAGTTTTTTCCCAAGTTTTTCTTGTTAATTTTAATGAACTTTGTGGAAAAGTTAACTAGCTGCGTTTTCTTGTATCATAATTTAAACAAGAACCCTGCCCCAAAGCAGCCCTTTCCGTTTCAAATTGCAATTGTGAGAGAAAAATGGAACAAATTACATCACCTTCCACTCTATCCATTCAGGGTGCTAATAGCCTTATTCTGGCTTCTTTTCCTTCCTTATTTTATTTATATTTTTAAACTGGATATAATTAATATAACTATATTGGCTATGATTTGCAGTGAATGGACATCGTATTTTAGCCATAAATCCTGAACAGAAATTAATGGTAATAAAATATTAAATAAAAGATTACAGAGATGGATTGGAATCTAAAATGATATCTTTGCTTTACTTGAAGTTAAACTCTTTTATTTAAAAGGCTGGTGCCCAGGAGAAGCCTGAATTTGACAGCTGTCTGATACTTGCACATCAGCACTTGAGAATCGCGCAGGTAAAAATATCATATTCTGGTCCCTGATTATACTTGAAGGATTCTTTCCCAGTGATGTTTGAGCTATGTGTCCAGTTGCACATTTGATTAAAAAGAACTAATCACATCAGAGAACAAACTAACCATTTCTGATAGTCCCAAGCATAACATCTGCCTATGTCAAGTTTTTCCCCAGAACAACTACCCTGTAAGGTGGGTTGGGCTGAGAGAAAGAGTGACTGGTGCAAGATCACCCAGCCAGCTTTCACACTTATTGTGGGGCTAGAGCTCACAATCTCCAGGTTCCTAGTCTACCACCTTACCCACTATACCAAACTGGTTCTCTCTCCTCAAGCCCATAGGTCGAACTAAGTAGCTTTGTTGTGGTTTAGTCCTGCAAGACACATTGCATTATAATATTCTATCTCCTCCAGATTCCAGACAATCCACCTAATTATGAAAAGTACTACCGACAGATGAACAAGGTATGATTATAACAAGGAGACAGAAAGTGGAAACAAGATCTTAAATTAGCTGTGAAAGCTAGGGTGAATAAAAAAGGTGAAAGAAGCAAATTATATTTGTAATTTTTGCGTAGATTTTGTGGTATGTTTGAAGGAGCCTTCTGCATTCCTGCTTGGACGCTGAATGATCTTACAGTGTAAAACCTCAGGGACGGTCACACTATAGGATTGTGGATGAGATTGTTCAGTAAACACATTTCTTCTAAATGTGGCAGAATTGTTCTCTCTTTCCAGTAGGCAAAATGGGGTGAATGTGGCATTGGAATTGATTGTAATGGCAGATTATGGACTCTCATTCACTTAAGGCATTTAAAATAAAGCTATCAGATCCATGCTGGAAAAATCGGCATCATCACTAGAGAAACAGAGTTTCATTGCTGCCATCTTCTAGATATAGGTCAACAAATATCTAGACTTGCTGCTCACATATGCTAAATAGAAGCAGATAGAGTATCTTGCCTGGTAATTCTTACCCCAAGGAAGGAGATGGAGATTTCCAATATTTTTATGATCTTGTTACTAATTCTGGAGCATTAGAGCAATGCATTTAAATCAACATTTGTGCCCATGCAGGTGATTTATATGAATACATATTACTTTGGGGGTAAACAGTGCTGTGCAAAGTTCTGAAAGAGAAATAAATAGTAAGCCAGAGAAATTAGAGCATAAGAACAAGGAAAAAAAGGAAAAATAGTTGAGCCTAACTCCACCATTCATTTTTCCATCCTTGTAAGTCATCCTTGATTCCATGTTCTGACACTGCTTTATAGATGCCTTGTGTAATTTACTATTTTTCCTTTTTTATAATCTCATCAACTCCATCCAGACATACAATAAATTTTTAGTTGTCCCCTTTCTCTCAATTCATTGACTTTTCCTTTATACATCTTTTGTATTGGTTATTTTGCATTCAATTAATACTCATTTAAGCATACATTCTTAGTTTTTTCTCTTTTTGTTTTATGACATGTATTTCTCAAGGTTACCTTTCCCACCTGATTCAACACATTCATTCCTCTTAAGTAATAGTTTACATACTAATCATAAGCTTTTTACAATTATTTAACTATCTTTGATTTTCACCGTATATCATAAACTTTAATTCATTTATTTCTTTTCTATGAATGTTGCTTTTTTAGTTTGCAAATTTATTTTCTTTTGTGGTTGGGTTTTTTTTTTCCTTTGGTGTTCTGTGCTCCAAACCAAATTAAACTACTATTGTCTAATAACCACTAGGGTGGATTTCCCTTCAGTACACGTGACTGTGGCTGGATCGTTGCTGACTGTACTGCAGAAGGTCTGAAGTCTGTGATACTGTTACAGGAAAGGTGCCCATTCATCAAGGAACATATCCCACCCAGTCGTCTATTTGATGCTGTAAATGTGGTGAGCAGAGAAAAGTAACTTTCTTCCTGAGAATCTACCTCCTCCACTCATTTTCATCTTGGCCATGCTGTGCAGAGCAACCAAAAGGACAGAGATATTGAGCTGGGTGTGTGTGGAGGGATTTAAAGCAGAGGCAGTTAATGCAGGGCAGAGAAGTGAGAAGTCCTTGTCCAATGACCATTGTTAAGTGGCATGGTCCTGCAATGTTTTGCTGAATGATTGCTTTGCTTAATGACAGAAATTCCATTTTCAATTAGGGTCATAACCCGAGGACTATGTGTAGAGATTTCCAGACAAGAAGTAGGGCTATGTATATGGTCTCTCCTAACTGTATTTTTAGGCTGCCCTGATCAATTTTGACTTTAGGTGGTAAATAACAAAGCAAAACAGAAACAATAATAGCCAAATAAAGGCAGCAGTACATAGAATGCCCACAAACAATAAGCTTAGACTGAATTCCTACCTTGTGATTTACAGGAAAGTTGGGGGCTGAATGTACATCCAGATGGAGTGATGGCTCCATTAGAGAAGATTTTCAAGGCAGATAATTTCTGAAACTTTTTGCAGCTTCCTGAAGACTCTTCTTTGGCCAAATCAGATTGTTCTTTGTCCTCTCTCTTCAGTTGCTGAAAATGCAGAATGCTGATGGTGGCTTTTCAACCTATGAAACCATGCGCGGGGGCTGGTTGTTGGAGCTGTTGAATCCTTCAGAGGTATTTGGTAAGAATAAAGACTTGTATGGCTTCTTTACTTTCTCTAGAGCAGGGCTCTCCAACCTTGGCAACTTTAAGACTTATGGATTTCAATTCCCAAAGCTTTGCTGGCTGAGGAACTCTGGGAGTTGAAGTCCACAAGTCTTAAAGTTGTCAAGGTTGGAGACCCTTGCTCCAGAGGGTCTTCAGATCCCCTTCTCGACAATTGATGTCAGTCTCTGCTACTATTTTTTCTGGCCAAGAGATGGTTGCATTTGTAGAATAAAGATGGGTTGAATCTACACACCCCTCCCCACTGAGCAGTTTTCTTGGCCTTTTGGTGGCTTCACCAAGTAAAACGTGTGCCAGAATCTCAGTAGAAGAAAGAAAAGTATGTTCTGCATCGTACATCCAGATCATGCTGACCTCTTGTTCCTGTATGGTGTTTAGGTGACATCATGATTGACTATACATATGTGGAATGTACCTCAGCTGTGATGCAGGCACTGAAGCTTTTCCACAAGTGCTTCCCAGAACACAGAGCCCTGGAAATCAGGTAAACAAAGAGGAGTGAGGGTGAAAGGAAAGGTTCTTCCAGAGTTTACTTTTATTTTACTGACCTTCCTTCTGAGAAAGTCTGCTAGAGCAGGGGTCGCCAACTTTTTGGACCTCAGGGACCACCAAACTCATAATTTTAGATCCCAGGAACCACTAACCAGTTCTGTGGGTGTGGCGTGGTGATCATGTGACTGGCTGGGCATGGCTTGTATGTAAATATTATAAATATTTATATAAATATTGAATTTTTTATAAAAGAGCACTTTTTCACCCAAAATCAGGCAAAGGCAGGGCAGATTGATTTGGCCTTGCAGAATACAGATTCATTCAGGAGATCTATCTGTCTGCCATTCGGCCTAGCTCAGTCTGTCACATAAATTTGCTTGCAAGCAAACTCCAAAATTAACTCACAAAACACATGCATGTAATATTGATTTTTTCATAAAAACAGCATTTTTACCAAAATCAGGCAAAGCAGGCAAGATTGAGTTGCTCACAGAACAATTCAGCTGATCTATCTATCTGGCATTGGCTAGCTCAGTTCTGCAAATTTGCTGGCTTTGAGTCTGCACTGGAATTTGCTTGCAAGCAAACCTTCCAGTCCTAAGGGGAAGGTTCGGCTGTGCTGAGCCGAAGATCTAAAGACTAGCTAGAAACAAGAAATCCAACAATTCCTGCTCCTAGTAATCTAAATCTCCCGCAGTAGCAGAAATAGATGATCGGTTGGAAAAAGGAAACAATAGAATTTAGCAAGGCAAGTTTACTGGGTAAGGAGTGGGGCGGGGAGGGTTTCCGTGGGTCATAGTGGGTGAGCCTTGTGTTTCTGTGCAGCCTGGATTAATTGCTTTGTGGGGGTGCTCTGGGGGTGAGATTTCTCTGTGGCCGACCAAAATTTTGTCACGGTCCACCAGTGGGCTGCGGCCGACCAGTTGGCAACCGCTGTGCTAGAGGACAAACTGCAGAATCAGGGCAGAGGAGGAAACAGATAATTATCCCTTATGGGGAAAAAACATGTTGATTGCTTAGGAGGGAGCGAACAGAGAGTGGATATATTGAAACGGTTTCCCATTGTGTTCTCCTTTTTACTTAGAGAGATACTGCAAAAGGGCTTGAGATATTGTCAGAAAAAGCAGAGAGCTGATGGATCCTGGGAAGGGTGAGTATCTTCTAAATAAATGCAGCGTGACAGTTTTAGGGCTGTCTGCTCCAGACATTTCTTTGGGTAGGAAAATGTCTCATTGCAGATACTCAGGTCCTGAGTTTGTTTCACAGATCCTGTTTTCTCACTTGTTGGGTTGCACTCAGTGGCCCTTTGTCATTATAGCAGAAGCATAGTCACTGTGGAGGTGGAAGATCCCCCTGTTTCTGGCAGGCACATCTCTCTCTGTGTCTATTTCAGATTGCTGCAGAGAATGAACAACAGACAGCCCGGTATTTTATCCTCCCTTTCTTTCTGCCCCAACAGTCTGCATTGGCTGACTGATTTGTTCTCCTTTTTAGAAGCTGGGGTGTGTGTTTCACTTATGGCACATGGTTTGGATTGGAAGCACATGCTTGTATGCAGCAGGCCTACTGTGGTGGGTGAGTCACCTCCTTTCTCCTTTCATTTCTGCTGTTTAGAAGGGAAGATTGACAGTGGAAGAAACTTCTTATGAGCAGTGTAGGATAAAATCCTTTGCTTTGCTCTTTCAGTTACTCTTTTGGCAAGGGTGGCTCTGGATTTCCATCCCTTCTGCTTTTCTTCTCCTAGAGTGGCCTGTCAGGCAGTGTCCCGGGCTTGTGAGTTCTTAGTCTCCAAGCAGATGGAGGATGGTGGTTGGGGAGAGGACTTTGAGTCTTGTGAACAACGCAGATATGTCCAGAGCGCTGCATCACTGATCCACAACACCTGTTGGGCTCTCTTGGGACTCATGGCTGCTAGGTAAGTGCTTGCAGGATCCATTGCCTTTTGGTTTCCTATAACAGTGGCCTCTGTTCTAATCATGAGTCACATAGCACTGATTATTTTGATATTCTGATTTTGATATTCTGATTATCTTGCAGCTGTGGAGGGACAGTATTTTCATCTAGGTCTACACAATGACTTCCAATATAGCTGATGAAACTCGTTGTGCAAAACAGTATCCTTAGGACAGTGGTGGCTAACCTTTTTGGGCTACTGTGCCAAAAATTGTATGTGTGCTTACGTGCGCATGCCAGCACCTAGAAGGCACATGCCCCCGGGACATACGTGTGCAATTCCCCTCCCCATGCCTCCCCCATACCTGCACTGCGCCTCCCATCTGATTTTTGGTCTGTTTGAGGCATTTTTCAGTCTATCAAAGGCTTGAGGAAAGCCTCTGCAGACTTTGTAGGCCGAAAAATGAGCCTGTTTCGTCACTTCCCGTATTTCCGGAAATACGGGAAGTAACAAACCGGGCCTATTTTTCGTCCTGCAAGCCTCAAGCCTCTGGCAGGCTGAAAAAGCCCCGAAAATCAGCTGGGAGGCTTGCACATGCACAGTGAGGTATGTTTACCTGGGGCTCACATGCCTGCACAAATGGCTCTGTGTGCCACCTGCGGCCTTAGGATGTCTCCAGAAACAGCATTTTCTCCATAGTCTCACATCCACATTCAATTTTCTATATTTCAAATATGGTGTGCTGAGCTTGGAATAGAGTCTATCTGAAGACTTATTACACACCACAAGACCATTCAACCCAAACCCTAACCCTTTCTAGAGGTTTGCCGTGAACTGGATAACTAATCACAGGCCTCTGATGGAAATTCTATCAAGAG
Source organism: Laticauda laticaudata (assembly GCA_004320025.1). Taxonomy (NCBI): domain Eukaryota; kingdom Metazoa; phylum Chordata; class Lepidosauria; order Squamata; family Elapidae; genus Laticauda; species Laticauda laticaudata. Next base: position 60,991 of record BHFT01043319.1, on the reverse strand, counting down.
ATTGGACTGGAGTTTTATGCTTGGGATACTGCAGCACATGGAAAGAGCTTTTCTGAACATAGATGTTTCCTGTGCTACCTTTTCTTTCCCTACATTTAACTGCAGTTGAAGTTCCCTGAGTCTTCCTGTAGCAGTTTTCTAGGGAGCAGGTGGAGGAGGATGGTGATTTCTATTTTGCCCTTATAATGTACACTCAAGGCATTGCACACTGACCTCCTCCTCCTGCCCTCTGTGGGATGAATTAGATTGGGAAAGAGTGACAGGCACAGAGTCATCTGGCCAACTTTCTTGATTAAGGGTGCACTAGAACCTACTAGCTCCCAGTTTCTGTCCAGCCTCTGCTACATCAGATTGGTTCATTTTGCTTTGCAGGTACCCAGATATCCAAGTTCTGGAAAAGGGAATTAAACTATTGATTGAGAAACAGCTGCCTAATGGGGACTGGCCTCAGGTAAAATGTCTCTTTTTTCAGTTTATCTGTCTTTGCTTAAGAGCATTATGCCTCAATTACTTAGCCCTTAAAATCCTTCTCCCTGGGTTACATGCACATTTTTAGCATCAAAAGAGTTCCTTTGTTGTTGCTCTGTAGGATCTACTGATACATTTTTTACTTATCTTCTGCATACCCATTCCAGCTACATTTAGTACACTCTTTCTGACTCTTAGGCTACTCTTGGGGAACTGCCATGCCAACAGTTATTAATGTTTAAAAGGCTTACCGTATATACTCACATATAAGCCGACTTTAGAACACTTTTTTTTTCCCCAAATTTGGGGGTCGCTTATATGCGCATAAATCTGATTTATCGGTGGCCGTGCCTCGATTTGCGCCGGAGCAGCGACTTAGTGTGGTGACTTCCCGCGATGAGAGTCTTGGCTCTCGCACTCCCTGTCAGCTGGCCCTTAGCAGCCCTCGCGTCAAGTAAAACGCGCGCGAAAATCGGCAGTTTCTCCCTGGATGGACGATGAGCCGCAACTTTTGCCCCGCCACCTTTTCCTTCTGGGCTTTACTTCTGCTGTTCAGGGAAGTCGCGCCCAAAGCCCTGTCCTCCCAGAATCTTTCTGATGGTGAGCCTTGACAGTGAGAACAAGGGTTGAACACCATGGTATTTGGGGGTTGGCTTATATGTGAGTTTTTGCAAAATTTCTCATTTTGGGGCAGTTTTTTAAGGGTCGGCTTATATGCGAGATCGGCTTATATGCGAGTATATACGGTAGTTCTCAAAGTCCTCTTGTCCCAGAAAGCTTAGGTCCTTTTACCTGGCATGCAGATCCAATAAACCACACCAGGTAGGTGGAAAGGAATAAGACTTTTATTTGCAAATAACGGATTGCCCAGAAGCAAGTTCCAAAATGAGCACATCCCTGCTTCCAGTGGGATTCCCTTCTATACAAGTTTCAGGAGCATACAGTGCCATGAACCAGTTCCAGAAACACACATCACTGTAAACCAATTTTTAAGAGCAACATAATGTATACAGTTCAGTAGTAACATTCAACCAAAGCTTACAAGGTTTGCTAAGACTTCTATCTTATCAATAATACTCCTTCTCTAAAAGCATACCTGGATCTTGTCCATCACCTTAATGGACAGGCATTCTTGAGCAGGAAGGCAGATGGTCCGGCTTCCATCTAGTGCTATTATTCCTGCCTAACAAAGCAGCTCACACCATTCCCAAAGCTATTGCTATATGCTAAATAATAATTAATATATGAATTAAAATGCATTAAAGTGGGCTGTCCCCAAACTCTCATGAAGCTGCTGACACCATGCTTAAATATGGATGGAGAACAAAAAGCACTTGTTACTACTGCCTGTTACTTTGCAATCATGTCATGGGTTCAGTTTTGATTTATTCTGATATCCTTTTTGGTTCAGTCCATTTCAGCAGCAGCAAGTCCCTCATTTTTGAATTCCTACATTATCCTTAAAATGTGCAGACTTTTTATTCTTTTGATATACAAGGCAAATCAACTTGTTAGAAGCTTCCCAATATATGTGGTCATGTATGTTGGGTGGCAGGTGACTCACATGTTTTATTTTCCTTTCCTGCGGGATTTTTTGTGCTATGAAATACACAGGAAAGATGAACTTTACATTTTCTTCCTTGTTTGCTTACAGGAGAATATTGCGGGTGTCTTCAACAAGACTTGTGCTATCAGCTACAGCTCCTATCGAAATGTCTTCCCCATCTGGACCCTGGGGCGCTTTTCTTCCCTATATCCTGCCAACCCCCTTTCAGGCAAATGCTCAACAAAGGCAATAAGAAATGGGAAGAAGGAACTGGCTGCAGAAATGACCAATGGACATAGCTTAGGATTTGCTGCTTTGTAAAGACTTGTAACCAACCTTGAAAGAACGTGCTACCTCTCTGTCTGAGGTTCTTTTTGAGGCAGTCGCTTGACACCAGTCAAGGGATCCTTTTCCAAGGAACCAGTGAAGAGAGAAGTCAGTGAAACCCTGCTGCTGCCCTGTTGGTTGTTGACCCTTATAAGGTGTCCCTAACTTCTGCTGCGCTTGGAAGAAAAAAGCCCTAATTTGGCAAAGACAAACACATCTGAGGAAGAAATGTAAATATAAAGTCTAGAAGGCTTGTGGAACTTTGCTCTTCTGACTGGTTGAGAGAGTTCCCCTCTCTTAAATGGAAATAAGTGGAAAAACATTAGCCACCTTTATTGTGCACAGTCATTTTTATGCCTTACTTGACCAAACAAAAACAGGAAGAAAAAGTGCTGAATGTTGTCTCACAAAGAATCAGAGGGGATAACTTGCTATTCCTAAGATTGTTTCCACACCTTGTTGACCCATTTGGAACATGGAATCATAGAGCTAGAAATCTCAAAAGTGTTTTTTGCAAGAGACAACTGGACTTTCTCGTTTTTCTTTGAAGACATTTTGCTTCTCAGCCAAGAAGCTTTTTCAGCTCTATTCACCATGTTAGGCAAAGTTGCTCTGAAATATCTGTTTCCGTACACATACCTTACACCAAGGATTATTTTTTTTCTTAATGATCTTCAAAATGTTGTCTTATGCTAAAATGAAGCATGTTCTCCTTCTTCCTTCCTTTTAATATTTCTTAAGTTATCCCTACTTTCTTTGGCTACTTTCCTTTATCTATATTTCATCCCCATCCACAATTTGTCTTCCCCTTGAAGAGCTAGTTTTATTAAGATCCTTCTTAAATCCTCTGGATCTCTGTTTTTTAAATGCTTGTCTTTTGTATGTATAATCCAATTTTTCTGATTTTTCATTCATCATTTTGTAGGTTTGCTTTAATAAACAATAATTTTAAAAATGTTTGTAATCTTTGATGTCCTTAATTTTGGTTTTCAAGCTTTCCTCAGTTCTCTGGGCTCATTAAAAGGTCATGTTTGCAATCAGCATGCAAAATATAGTGTGTTAACACTTTGTTTGTATAAACAGGAATTATTCAAATAACGTTGGCTTTCAGACTAATCCCCAGCCTTGACCTAGTGCAAATAGTTGTGTAATTTATCTAGGTTAAAAACCAAAAATTCCTATTCTAGTATAGAGTATTTTATATTAGGGAATATAAATAACATTAGGAAAACATGATCTAGTTCATAGTTTTTATATGTAGTAATAAAAAGTATAGGTTTTAGAAAAATTAAAAGATGACAGGTGATGTGATTTTTTTCTTCTTTTTAAATATGATTTTTATTTTCTTTCCTCTCATATTTTAAAGGGAATGCTTATTTCTCCCAAGCCAGATGGGGTTCTTCAATAGATCAAGATACATACATGCATATATACATACCGTCTTTCCCCAAAAATAAAACCTATCCCAAAAATAAGCCCAAGCCTGATTTTCATGCCTGAGCCTTACCCCTAAAGTAAGCCCTACTTAAAACCCTGTGCAGCCACCCATCCGCCCATTCTATCTGGTTGCTGCCAACATGAGCCGATGGGGAGGAGCAAGGAGTGTGTGGTGGTGGCAGATGAAATGTGGTGGTGGAGGATGAAACAAGGCAGTAGGGGGGTGGAGGACGCAACGTGGGGGAAGGTGGATGATGAAATGAGGCAGCAGGGAGGATGAAGCTTCTTGCTGCTGCAACAGAGCAGAAGACTGAGCAACACACTGGTGCCAGGGCCGTTAAGCAAGGCAGTGGTGGGGGGATAGAGGATGAAGTGAAGTGGTGTTAGGGTTAGCTGTAAAGCTTCCAAGTAATATGTTCCCACAAAGAATAGTCCAACATGGCCATTAACCAAACACAGTCTTTTTTATTAGGAACATATCAGGTTGGCAAGGTTTGGTGTAATTCTGGATCTGATCAAATCCCGGAATTACACCCAGTAAAAGCATAAGTTTGAAACTTCTCCCCAGAGTCATCTTCTCCAATCAAGTCACAGTTCATCTGTCCAATGACTGCAGACTCCACCTCCGGGCAGCTGCAGACACACACACTGTTGCCACAGGAAAAGAATTTCACTTAGCCAAAACATCCCCCCTCGTCTATGCTCCGTCCTCCCAGTTACTAGAATGTGGTGAGCCTGAATACCCGCAGTCCCTTTTGCACAATACTAAAGAAGCTAAGAAAGAATAGAATGAAACATGACTATAATAAAACATGGCTACACATGTCTTATCGTCAGGGTCGACATGAGAGTTGTGTGATTGCTCTGAATGCCAAATCCTAACCCTCACCCCACCCCAGAGAAACCACCTTCCTTCACTAACTTGCTTTCCAGCTCCATTCTCCGTCACCACATGCAGGCTGAAAAAAAGAAGCTTGTGGGACTAAAAAAATAAAATAAAAATCAATCAGACTTTCCAACTTCTTGCGGGGGGAAAAAAAAAGAAGATTTTGCAAATTTGGAAGGTCTGATTGAACTTTTTGTTTTAGCGGTAATCCCTCAGCCTTCTTTTGTTGCCGTGCACATGGTGGCAGTGAACGGAGCTGGAAAGCAGTGAAGGGATGCTTTGGGGAAGCAAGGGGAGATGGATGGGACCTGGAAAGCAGGTGGCAAGGCAAACCCCCCAGGGGCTCCAGGTTACCAGGGATGGAATGCAAGTGGCGGCAAGCGATGCCATGTTAGTTGCCACCGCCAGGTAAGACAGGGAAGCAGCTGCTCTGGCTGCCACCATCTCTCTCTGACAGCATCAGGGCTCTGCAGGCCCCGCGACCAAGGATACTGTTGGGGCTTTTTCTTCCACCCCTCACCACCTCGCTTCATCCTTCACCACCCCCACCACTTGCTTAGGGGCCATGGCACTGGTGCACTGCTTAGTCACCTGCTTTGTTGTGACAGTGAAGCTTTGTCCTCTACCTCCCCCCACCTCATTTTGTCCTCCATCCCACTGCCCCGCCTCGCCTTCTGCTCCATTGTGGCTGGGGAAAAAATGAGACCTACCCCCAAAATAAGCCATGGTGCTTATTTTGGAGACAAAAAGACCATAAGACTAGGTCTTATTTTTTGGGAAACATGGTACATATATACATAGAGAGCACAGAATGGAATTTAAAGTCGCAGAGAGAAAAGTAGTTTTTTAACTTATAATAGGCAATTCAGTTTTTTAATATTACAGAATCAGGGAGGGGGGAACCTGCTTGAAAATAGAAGATAAACAGCATTATAATTAAGCACAGCTTAAGCCTTTCTTTGGCATAGTTCTCACAAGCAGACAGTTTATACAACTTGAAGAAAGTAATAACAACAAAACCCCTTCTCCTTTGTATTCTGAAAGAGCATTCTGTTCTTCAGTCTTATACAACCACATACTTTTGGAGTTTGAGTATCTCACAAGGATCATCTAGTCTAACCCTCCACAATGTCCAGGAAAACCAAGTAAAATGTACTATTGTGTTTGTTCCCAGACTATATTACTCAGATTATTATTTTTTTCATTGGCAATGTGCGTGTAAGCAGATTTCAAGTTGCTTATACATGGAATCTGGCCTAGCTGTAAATGTATACATTTTGTATTTATGATCTGTATTCAAAAATCATATTCCCAGTTAAATTGTAGACAGTTTGCAACCCAAAGTTACAAGATTTCAGAGTACAAATTTTTCCTATTATTCTCTTCTTGTCAACTGTCCCATTGGCATATGCAGCAAAAGAAATTCCTGGGACATTATTTTACCAAGAGTATAACTTTATTGATAGAACCATACAGACACAGAAGAAGCAAAGCTAGCTCTGAGGTTTCACATAGTTCATTTTCCCTTTTGAGCCACTCATTGTTGTACTCTTACCTTTTGCCCAAATTTTGCTTCTTCTTTTTTTCCCCCACTGGTGATTGTTCCTGCTCCTCAGTTTCTTTGAGGCTTCAGCCTTTGAGTTGGGTCTCCAAACTTGGCAACTTTAAGACTTGTGGATTTCAACTCCCAGAATTCTCCAGCCAGCTATGCTATGCTGGCTGAAGAATTCTGGGAGTTGAAGTCCACAAGTCTTAAAGGTGCCAAGTTTGGAGACCTCTGAATTAAGAAGTCACCAAGGATTTCACTGGGGTGGGATGTTCCTTTAAACAGTGGCTCATTGCATTCAATCAATCCACTTTATGCATTGGTGAGACATGTGGATTTCTGCAATGTCCTTTGCTTTTCAAGGTATACACTCACAGTCAAAAGACTCACAGGCCTGGAGTGCACCTAACAATGCAGAAACACACAGTCCTGGTCACTGACCGGGAGTTTTATTTCAGAGCAATCACACATCTTTCAGCTCCGAGTCTTACCTATCCGGGAGCCCTCCTCCGGTGTTCGTTGGTGTCTTCCAATTGAATCCAGATATGGAATCCTGGGATGAGCTCCCAGATTGTTGTCTCCAGTTTGGTCTGAGTCTGGTGCCAAAGCCGATGAAGAACAAGAGATACAAGGTGCAGGTTTTGTTTTCTTTTATTGAAGCGCTCCAAGAAAAGGGGTCTTAGCCAAAATGCCAAGGAACCTTAAACAATAGAATTAAGAAAGCTTTATATATTTTCACTAAAGCAAAAGATGGATAAGGTGGGATATATAAGAAGTGTCATCTAATTGTAATGATCTAACAATTTTTCTATTGGTCTCTAGCCATCCCTATTCCTAAGTATTGATTAATGAATGCTTCAGGAGTTATCTAATACACATTCTACTTGCTCCAGTCCATCCCTATTTCTAACTTCTAGGTGAGGTCTGCAAGATGTTTAACTCTGTGCTACTTTTTTCAGCTTTCTAATCACCCAGAATTGTTACAAGTTTGACACCTGCGTATTCTTTGTTCCTGCCAGACAGACTCCACAATTACAGGCTTCCTGATCTCCTTTCAAGTGTATGCCATAACCTTGCTTTGTTTTAGCAGACAACCCATTTACATTGTCCGCTATCCACTAATCCAAAACTTTCTTTTTATTTTGGGAAAACAGTTTGTGCCTTTGGAAGGCTCCCGTTATGCCGTTGAAGTATCAGGATCTGCAAACAGCTCACATTCCTTATCTCTCTGCCAGCTCCCAATATATTCCAAGCATTCTCCTCCCTCCTCCCAGCCCTTCATTTCTGTTGTCAAGCTGTGAGTAGAGGTGCATTACCAGTCAGTCAGCCGACACTTCTACTGTATTCCATCACAAAAATAAAAGATTTACTTTAGCATTGGCCCTAATAAGAATAGGAATAGAGGCCCAGGTGTGCTCTCTCCCTCTCCGTCTCTCTTCCCCTCTCCATTGTAATTTAACAGGAAGAGCAGGACACAGCCAAAACAAAAACAAAACAAGAAAAACAGAATCACTGGTAAAAAAAATTGTCTGTGAAGAAAGTCTGCAGTAAAAAAAAAAAAATTCAGAGTTTTGGAAAAGCCATTTTCAGATTTAGTCAGTGTTATTTTGAGCTGTTATATCTCAACAATGCCATGTGATCAAGACCTCTTAGACATACTGCTCCATTCTATATACAAACCATACCTTATTTCACAGCAGAAAGGCCAGTCTGGTAGAGTATCCAAGTGTTCTCTTAAGAACACATGACATCACAATTGTGTAGAAACATTCTAAGCTTGATAATTTCCTCTGAATCTCTTGAAACACTGAGGTGACCTGTCTAGTCAAGGCTGTCCCTAATAAATTAACCCTTCCTCACCAGTGAGGAAGAGGAGGATGACAGAGGAAAGAGAGTGGATAAAAAGAATTCAGGAAGAAAATGCACATCTCAAAAATCAAATTCGGCTGCTAAGAGAAAATTATGAATTACGCACATTGTTGAGTCAGCAGTCTGAGAACAACAACCAGGCTCAGTTCATAGCAACTCAAATTTCTCCTACGTATCCTGATGCTGGTTCATTAGGAAAAGCAGGTAAAAAACATACTAAGTTAGCTTGTTAAAAGCAATTGTTGTATAAATATTGTAAATACATTTCATTGTATGTCAAAATTAATTCATACAATACAGTAGGACTTTGTTAATTCATGCATGGAAAGAAGACACTTTGATCAAATCTATATCTATAATAGGAAGCATATTGGGCCAACAAGGAAAGACTACACATGATTTAAATAGAGGACAAATTATTCTGAATGAATGTGCATATATGCACCTGCACACACACATCTTCAGGATTTTTACAATTTTTAATTTCTATGAGCTTTTACTTGCATCCCTGTATTCTTATCATAGTATACTCATTTTCAGGGTAACTACCATTATGGAAAGCACAACAATTAAAGAAAACATTGTAAGCCAAAGAAATTAGGTTCACAAAATAAGAAAAAGGAAGATCTGTACAGAGAATTTGCATTTATACTTCCCATATCTTTCTATATTTTTCTAACAAATAAACTCTTCCCCCATACCTGTAGACTGTATTGCCTTTCTTTAGCCTTTCATTTCTTTCTTTTTGAGGACTATCAACTACTGTATATCCAACTACAACTTTTTTGGTTTTCTCTTCCTTTCAAACCATTTATTCTTCCTTCATATTTTGCGAGTCAGACCCCATCAAAATGGCCAAAATGATTCAGTAAACCTATTTAATACTGGTCTCTCACTTCAATCAATATTCATTTAGCATCCTTTCATTCCTATGGTCCATGAACACAGATTCCACTCAGTTGCCTATATGTCAATTGATACTTTGAAAAGATGTAGTAGAACACCTTTAGTGCTATGCATGCTACATGAAGCATTTTCTGTGAACATTAACATTTTCTTCCACATTCATAAAGTTGAAATATATCTTGTCCATCCAGTCTCTCTCTGAAGGTCTCCAGTGAGGGAGACCTCACCACTTTGTGGGACAGTCTGTTCCTGAAGTGAGATCTTGTATAATTCAGAAATCAAATTGGTAATAAGAACACCTGGACCAGTGGTGAGATTCAAAAATGTTCTGTTCCGGTTCTGTGTGCGTGGCTTGGTGGGAAAAGTGTGGCTTGGTGGGCATGGCTTAGTGGGCATGGCAGGGGAAGGATACTGTAAAATCTCCATTCCCACCCCACTCCTGGGGTAAGGTTACTACAAAATCCCAATTCTTCTGCACCCCACTAACCTGCTTTCCAGCTCCGTTCTCCTGTGCAGGGCAACAAAAGAAATCCCAGCCAATCAGCTGGGACTTGGGAGGCAGAGAATAGATGGGGGAGGGGTCAGTCAGAGGCAGTATTTGCTGGTTCTCCGAACTACTCAAAATTTTCACTACCAGTTCTTCAGAACTGGTCAGAAGCTGCTGAATACCACCTCTGACCTGGATTCCTTTTTACACATACTTCTGTCAAACCAGTTCACCTAATCCTATATTGGTGCCTTTCCTTTATTTCCTCAGTTTTGCAATTCTTTTGTTAAATTATATAAGGTAGCCCATAATTTAGAACAGTTTATTTAGTGACTGTTTGAAGTTATAATGGCACCAAAAAAAAGTGATTTATAACCATTTTTTACAATTACAACTGTTGCATCATCCCCATGGCCACATGATTAAAATTCAGATGCTTGATGCTTAATATTTATGATAGTTGCAGTCTTCTGTGATCTTCTGACAAGCAAAGCCAATGGGAAAACCTGCTTCACTTACCATGTTACTAACTGCACAACAGTGATTCACTTACCTATCATTGGAAGTAAGGTCATAAAATAGGCAAAATTCACCTAACAAATGTCTTGCTTATCAACATAAATTTTGGGCTTAATTGTAGTCGTTAGTCAAGGACTACTTGTATGACTACACACTGTTCAGGTCAATCTAGTTCTATTTTAATGTTCTCTCTTTCTTCCAAAATACATTTACAAACTTGGTAAGGTCTTGCAGAAATCTGATCCCACCCACTTGTTATTATTTTATTTATATTCTATTTCTATTCTATCATAAGGCACTCTTGCCATAAGCTTTGCTATGGACCAAGTACACTACTCTGTATCAATGGCAATGTTCTGCTAATAAGAATTATTAGCATAATTTGCTTCATCAAGCCCAAGCTGGCTTCTGTTAATTATAGCTTCTTATCTACGTGCTCAACATGCATATTGGTAGACCTTCCTATGTATAGAATTCATTCTGATAGGCCTACAGTTTCTCAGATCCGCCTCCTTTCTTTTATTGAAGATGAGAATATATTTGTTCACAAGGAGGAATTCTTAAAGGTTACAAATATTAGCTTGTTTCTTCAGTACCTCTGTGAAAGGTAGCTTTTCCTGCTCTTTGATATTTTTTTCACATTTCTGTCTGAAGATCAGTTTCCCTGATGCATTTCAGTAGACCAATTATCTTCTTTTCAGACCTCCCACTTGACTGCTCTTGCCAAACTCCTATTTGCTCTTCCCATTGGTTAGCTCAGAGAGCTTAGGTCAAAATTTATTATTCATCTTTCTCTCTTCCCCCCCCCCACTGTCTCACACATACACACACTTTCCCCCCATTCTATAAAAAATGTTAAAAGTTCCAGATAAAATGATGATAATTATTGCTTTAATTATCTTACTTTAATATGCTGTTCAGTTGGAATACAAAAGTCACATTCAGTATCAAAAAGAATTGAATACAACTTATTGATGTTCAAGAAAGCATGTTTGGACTGTAGAGGTTAAATGATTTCTGCATGTGTTCTGGGTAGATATTTTGAAGCATTTCAATCAGTATAAATAGACCTGTTATCTCAGTCTATTTTCCAAGAACAGGTTGATCAATAGACACCACACTAGATGTGTTCACTGATAATGTTTTCCAGAAATAGCATAGGCTCTGATGATGTCAAAAGGTATCATGTTAGTGTCTAGATATGTACATGACATTCATGACATAAATGTAACTATTTCTATTGTTTGTGTTTCTTTTCAGCTCAGTCTGTCAGAAAAGATTATAATTATTCTCCCCACATCTTTTCCAAAGAGGCCAACATGTCATATCCTAGCACCCAGTCACCAATTAAATTGTTCCACACTGATCCTGTTACTGTTCAATCTAGAAGTGAAGATAGGAAATCTGCACACATCGCAAATATTCCATATTCTACCATGCCTGGAAAACAGTGTGAAGAACTCACAGACACATCAATGTTAAGGAAATCTTGGGCTCCAGATGGTCCTTTCCCTGGTGGTGATAAAGTTCAAACATTTCCATTTAGCGTTGGTGAGAAATTATATTTGATGTCAACACTTTATGTGTTTATTTTAGATAGATGTCTGCAGGGTTAATGGCATAGTGTTTGTTCTAGAAGCATCTGAATGTTTTCCACTGTCAGTCCATTAAAACAAATGTAAAGTGTCAAAGTAATTATCATTAGTGACTAATTTCTATCTGTGGATAAATCTGTCAACTACACAACTCCTTATTTTAGCTGCTATTTTTTTAGATCTTCATGATCCAATTTAAACATGAAATAACCTGAAATGTTAACATATTCCAATTATGGTTGCATGATAGAGCTGTGTAAGAGATTTAACACACTAGCTGTGATTTTCAGTTCCTTATCTAAAGCTCCTAAAAGCAGAACTGGCCCTCATAGTAGATTTAACATACCAAATTGCTGTTTTAATCAAGATATCTAAAAACATCAACATTCTGCCAGTCAGGTATACATTTAGTTATGAGCTTTGTCTCTATAAATAAACTTGCTTAAACAGCTTATATAAAGCTACACCTAAATATTCTTTCCTTCCATTTGGAAATAGGTTTTTTGAAGGGTCTTCTTTGTCATTTTAAGTAATGTTGGCCATTTAATTGCTTATTAATAAGTTATCAATTTTAATAAATATGTTAAAAGCAATGTCCTGATGTTTTAGGAACTTCACTATTTGCACCCTTTATTGTGAAAATTATCCATTCGTTCATACTCTGAACTTTTAAAAAAGAAATTGGAATGCCTCACCACTCAAACCTTTTGTCATAACTTCACAAGATTTAAGCAACCAATACTCCAAATATTGAAAAAAAACAACAACCTTGTTCTTTATTGCTAAATGAACTGGATAAAGATACAGATATTATCAAGCCCCGGTTATTTATGGTCTAGCTATTCACAGAAAATGTGGAGAACAGTGAGAGGAAAATATTTATTTGGGGGGGGGGGAATANGGAAAATATTTGGGGGGGGGGGAATATGCCCAGTAAAAGGAATTTCTATCATTCATTAACTGTGTTATTATTCTTAGCGTAACCTGGTGCTAAATCTCCTTAACTGCAGCTCATTACAAAATAGGAGGACTCCTGAATCCAAAAGAGAAGCTCAATTCCTCAACATTGTGGCCAGAAGAATCACCTCCTTTAAAGACACACAAAGAGGATGCCCAAGCACAGATGACATTTTCTAACGATGTAAACATCCCCAAAGGCAGGAGTCCTGAGAGACAGTCCTATTGCTTAGGAGCTAATGCTCTGGACACCAGCATGGACAAAATCCAGCTTGAATCGCAAGAGATGCCACGGAAGAAGAGAGTCTGGTTTTCTGATTCACCTGCTACGGACAAATTAAGAAAGTTCCATACGTTCTACCTGAATGGTAATGCTGAGACTTTGTTGGCTGTTTCATGTTGCAGATGTTCTGAAGGGAAACCCTCACTGCCCACCAAAACATTTTTAGAGTTTTCACATCTCTGTGTGGTATGTTTGTGTGTTTGTATAACACAGGGGTCCCCAAACTTGGCAACTTAAGACTTGTGGACTTCAACTACCAGAATTCTCTAGCCAGCTATGCTGGAGAATTCTGAGAGTTGAAGTCCACAAGTCTTAAAGTTGCCAAGTTTGGTGATTTCTGGTATAACAGAACAAGAAATCTGAGAATTTAAATATGCGTAATATTTTTTATTACTCATTAGAAATACATTTTTTTAAAATTAAAAAAAACATTTATTAAACATTAAAAAAGATAAATGCAAAATACAATATATGCCATTAAAACAAAAAACACAGTATACATTACAAATCAGTTTGACGGTGCTTATGTACCAAATGTTGTTCCAATACCTATTTCACATTTCTGGTTATTATTCATACATTAACCTCTTAAACTATTCCTTCCTTATTTATTTACTTGCAGGTTTCTATTATTTATCCATTTGTACCAGTTTTCCCAGACTGTGTAATACTTGGGTCTTCCTTTTGTTTTAATTTTAGAGTAAGTTTATCCATTTCAGCACAATCATAGATTTTTTGGATTATTAAACTCTTTGTTGGCATGATGTTTCCTTTCCAATACTATGCGAGCGCTAGTGTCGCTGCAGTGATTATATGCAAAATTAAATATTTTATCTCTTTTGTGCAGTCACCATTTATTATCCCCAATAGAAAAATTTCTGCTTTGAGTTCTAATTAAAAAGTCATAATTTCTTTTATCCAAGTTCGTATTATTATCCAATATTTCTTAATTTTCAGGCAAAGCCACCATAGGTGGAAGAAGGTGCCCTGTGTTTGCTTGCATTTCCAGCAGATTGGGCTTAGATTGGGGTACACGTTGGCTAATCTCAAAGGAGCCAGATACCACTGATAACACACTTTATATTGATTCTCTTTATATACCGCCGATTTCGTTATCGTGTAATTCTTTTTCCAAATTCTTTCCCAGTCTTCCAAATCAATGTTATTCCACATTTCTTGCCCATGCTATCATTCCTCTGCCATCTCAAACTCTAATCGATAATTATACAATTTTGAAATTACTTTCTCATCTGTACCCTCTAAGAGATTATCTGATTGATTTGGCTTTACTTCTATTTGGTATTCCTCCTGATCTTTTTTATACCTTGTTTTTAGCTGGAGGTACGGCCACCAGTCTATCTTCAACCCTTGGACTCTGAGTTCTTGATTTGTTTTTAACATTTCTTGGAAATCTAGAACTTCATAACATCTAGTCATTTTTCCAATTTCTAGGGTGCTGAGATGCATCAATGCCTCTATGATGGATACCCATCCTGGAATTTTTATACAGTGTTTGTTTTTAATAACCCACCATATTCGCATTAATCAATCTCAAATTATATGTCTCTGGAAATAAGCTTGGGTCTTATTTCCTGGGTTCCACATGAAGGCATGCCACTCTGTCTGTAGGTCATGCCCAGGGGTGGGGTCAATTTTTTTAACAACTGGTTCTGTGGATGTGCCTTAGTTCATGGGCATGGCTTGCTGATCATGTGACTGGGTGGGCCTGGCCAACTCGACATCACTCACATTGAGGAACACTTCTCCTCACCTGGCCTCTCATGACGGTGGGGATGCTGCAATGGTCGGAAGTGTGAAAATGGTGATAAGTCACTTTTTTCAGTGCCATTGTAACTTTGAATGGTCACCAGTGTTCGACCAAAACTCAAAAAGGGCATGTAAACCCATGTTCAAATGTCAATCTTTCTAGCTAAGCCAAGAAGCCTTGCTGAATGTCACTCATCTTGGTTCCTTGTCATTAAAAGCTTCTTTCTGGCAGCTCTGCTTCATTATTCAGTTATTTCTTCAAAGTGCTAACTCCAACAGGGGAGTATTTCCTCCCAACAGCAGTGTAAAAAGCTTAAAACAACCCTTCCCCTTTAAGAAATTACCAGTGAAAAAAAAAACTTCCTTTGGAGACAGTAAGTCTAGGCATACTGCCAAGAATGCAAGAAGGGTGGAAAAAAACAAAAGAAGATTTCTTCCAACAACCTGTTCTTTGAACTGCTTAGAAAGTTAACAACTGGTTCTAGCGAAAAGGTGAAAATCTGTAGAATCCCACCCCTTGTCGTGTCCCTCTATAGTTAAAATTTATTTGTTTCTTAGAGTGGCCCATTCTTTGATCCATATTAAACCTGCTGTTTTGTAATATATTTCCCAGGCAAGGAGTCCAAATCCACCTCGGCTTCTATTATCCTGTAGTGCACTCAATTTTATCCTTGCTCTTTTACCTGCCCAAACAAATTTCATAATCATTTTATTTAAATACAAAAAAAATATCCAATTTTGCCGGGATCATTTGGAAGAGGAAAAGTAATCTTGATAAGATAGTAAGATAAGATTTTAAGAGCTGCAATCCTCCCCAGCAATGATAGCTGTATTTTCTTCCATTTTTCTAGGTCTTTCTTTATTTGCTGTACTAGATTTGTATAAATATCTTCTTTTATTGTTGAACATCTTACTGTAAGCCAGATGCCCAAATATTTAACCTTTTTTGCAATTTGTAAACCTGTTACTTCCACTAATTTCTTTTTCTGATTATTAAGTTTTTTGTTATCATTTTAGTTTTAATTAATTGTTAGATTGGCTACTTCCCCAACTTCTCTATCTCTTTTATTAATTTTGGTCCTGATTGTATTGGTTCTTCTATGAAGAATATGTTTTTATTTATTAAATAAATCTATACAGAAAAACTAATAAGCTACCCAAATGAACTCTGGGTGGTGAATAAAATAAGAACAAAATACAGAAAAAAACCCCCACAACCATTTAAAATGATAAACTATACTAGGACCCCAGTAAAAACTTGCATCTATTCACCAACTATCCATGTCAGATATATAATTGTTTTTGTTGTTTTTTAAAATGTATTATATATAATTTAGCTATATCATAAAATGCTGTTTCCAGTAATAAATAGGAAATCATGCAGCTTATCACTTTAATTCATATTATCCTTAGCACAATATAAAAATGATCCCTCCTATTTTATCCCTCCTTTGGATCTATCCCTCCTTTGGATCTATCCCTCCTTTGGATCCCTCCTTTGGATCCCTCCTTATGATCCCTCCTAATTTATTGCATTGTTATTACAGAGCCCTCAAGGACCTTTCATTTCCCTAAAACATAAACAAAATGTAAAAAAGGATGATTAGTAACAATACGAGACTGTCCTGTAGAACTGTTTTCTCCTGGTCTTTTTATGGGTTATCATCTAGAGCCACTCTAACACACAGTCTCTCAGACTATCCTATATTTGGGATTATTATATATTTATTTACAGCATGGGATATCATATATGGACTAGCAATTTTAAAATCCTACTTCTCTTTTCCTTCCCAGGACTCAAGGTTTCAGTGTGCTTATGTAACAATTGTTGCATATTTTTGTCATCTCCCTTACTTGCTGTAGATGGTGACCTGAGTGTGCCCGAATTTGTTACATTATAATTATTGTATTGGTGGGATATGCAGTGACCCTCAGTTTAAAGTTACGATACAGCCATTTGAAAAACTGTCCTGTTTTCATTCTTATGATTAGAGACTTCCTAATTCAATTTAGTAACTGAAATTGCTTTTTGTATTAATTTTTTGTTTATTTTTTGAAATCCTGAGATTTTTTTTTAAAAAAACAAACAAACAGAATTAGATTATGTTTGCAAACATTTATTGTATCTTTTGTCGGGAATCATTCTTTCAACATTGCAAATAAGTGCAGGAATTTGATCTATAATTTTAATTTCTAAGTGGTCCTTAAGATATTCCATTGTAGGCAGATCTCCTACTTAATTTCTTTCTCTCCTCTCTTCCCATTCTGGCATTTACAATTAAAAGTCAAATAAACAGTTAAGTAAATGTAAACTGATGGCAAACATACCACTATTTTTTTCTGCACCTCTAAGAAATACTGAATTTCTTGCAAACTCCTAATAGTCTGACTTTTATTTGGGTCATATCATGAGCTATGATGGAAAATTAGTGGTTGTTTTCTGCCATGAGTTATATTTTATATCTAAACAAGCAAGATCTGATCATTGTAATTTCTCTAGATAACACAAAAGCTGATGATAAACTGGCTGGCAGAATTTTTAAGTATTTTGATCAAATGTGACTTTTGCAAAAAATTGAATAAATATGTTATATATTTATTCCAGTGGCTGGATTCAATTTTTTTTTTACTATCGGTTCTGTGGGCGTGGTTTGGTGGGTATAGTTTGGTGGGTATGGCCATGTGATGGGATGGGCATGACTTTTTTTTTTTGCTTTTTTGCATCCTCCCCCCAATTTTTGGGCCTTCTGGGCCTCAGAGGAGCCTCTGGGGAGCGTTTTTGGTCCCAGAAGACTCCTCTGGGGCTCAGGAAGAAAAAAAAATGGAGCCCTGAAGGGGGTGCACAGCAGCCCCCCCCCAGCTCCATTTTGGAATCTTCCTGGCCTCAGAAGAGCCTCTGGGGGGGGGTGTTTTTGCTCCCAGAAAACTACTCTGAACCTCAGAAAGGCAAAAAATGGAGGGGGGGACTGAGCCCCTCCCTCTATTTTTTGCCTTCCTGGGCCTCAGCAAAGGGAATCCTGGCACAGCTGATCGTATGAACACCTGATTGTCGGGAAGGAAAAAAAAGAAAGAAATACCTTAAGGGGCGAGTGTCAGGTAGACGGGGTGAGCAAGCATTGGGTGGTCGGGGCAAGCAAGCGAGGGGCAACTGGGGCGAGGGTGTGGCCAGTCAGAATTTACTACTGGTTCGGCGACCCATGCCAAATCCTTGCCACCCCGGCTGAATACCACCATTGATTTATTCATTCATAATTAGTTAGACTAACAGAGTTGGAAAGGAACCTGGAGGTCTTCTCAGTCCAACCTGCTCAGGTAGGAAACCCTATAACATTTTAGACAAATGGTTGTCCAGTCTCTTCTTAAAACCTCCAGTGTTGGAGCATTCACATCTTCTGGAGGCGAGTTGTTCCACTGATTAATTGTTCTAACTGTCAGGAAATTTCTCCTTAGTTTTAGGTTGCTTCTCTACTTGATTAGTTGCCATCCATTATTTCTTGTCCTGATCTCAGGTGGTTTGAGAATAGATTGACTCCCACTTCTTTGTGGCAGCCTGTGAGATATTGGAACACTGCTATCATGTCTCCCTAGTCCTTCTTTTCATTAAACTAGACATACCTAATTCCAGCAACCGTTCCTTATAGGTTAATGTAATAATATACTTATATATTTATTCATATATCAATCATAATTTATTATAAACAATATACATTCTTACATTGAAATGAATCCTAAAAAAGTATCTGACCGCCTTACTTCTTAAATATAATTTCAGAGTTGCTTCCTTGTACCATTAATAATGTATAATTCATGAGAGCCAAATTGGTGTAGTGGGTAAGGTGCTGATGTAGAAACTGTAGATCATAAATTCTAATCCCATTTTAGGCATGAAAGACAGACTTTGTGCTAGTCACTGTCTCTCAGCCTAGCTCACCTCACAGGGTGGTTGTTGTGAAGAAAATAGATGGTGGGCAGAGATGGTGTTCAGCAGGTTCTGACCAGTTCTGGAGAACCGCAGCAGAAATTTTGAGTAGTTCGGAGAACTGGAAAATCCCACCCCTGACTGGAGATTTTACAGTATCCTTCCCCTGCCATGCCCACCAAGCCACGCCTACAGAACCGGCAGTAAAAATGTTTGAATCCCACCACTGGTGGTGGGAGCATTAGCTGCATGTACTATCTTGAGTTTACAAAAAATAAAGACAGGATAAATTAAATTAATGATTTCTTTATTAAGAAGTATTATATTTCAGTGAAATGAAATATAAACTAGTTTTTCAAGCAGATAACAGATCAGAAATTATGACCGCAGTTTTTATTTAATAGAAATTTGTTTTTTATTCTGCTATATTGTTGTTATTAGTCGTGAAGTCATGTCTGACACATCTGCCATGACCCATGGACAACGTTCCTCCAGGCCTTCCTGTCCTCTATCATCTTCTGGAGTTCATTTAAGCTCACGCTGACTCTTTCAGTGACTCCATCCAGCCACCTCATTCTCTGTCATCTTCTAGTGCCCTCAATTGTTCCCAGCATTAGGCTCTTCTCCAGTGAGTCCTTCCTTCTCCTTAGGTAGCCAAAGTATTTGAGTTTCATCTTCAGGATCTGGCCTTCTAAAGACCAGTCAGTGTTGATTTTCTCTGGGACTGACCAGTTTGATTGCCTTGCAGTCCAAGGGACTCGCAGGAGTCTTCTCCAGCACCATAGTTCAAAGGCCTCAGTTCTTTGGTGCTCAGCCTTTCTTATGGTCCAACTTTCACAGCCATACATTGCAACTGGGATTCTGCTATATAAACAAATATAAATGACTTCTGATGCCATTGGGCTCTGGTAAGACTATTGATGTGCTCAGGATTTGTGGTTTAAGTGATTTCTACTCTCACTCTCCTTCGGTATGAACATGTGATGATGAGTTATGCGCATTTTTTTTAATCTAATCAAGGGAAAAGTTCATTACAGACAGGCTATTTTATAGAAGTGTTTTTGGCCTTTCCTAGCTAAGAAAAAGTATATGTCTGGTTTTTTTCCTCTAGATATAGAAATTGCTCAAAATAACAAGAAAAATGGGCGCATTGTGGGAGAGATTGCTTTCCAGTTAGACAGGCGTATCCTTGCACATGTGTTCCCTGGAATCACACGGCTCTATGGATTTACAGTATCCAATATTCCTGAGAAAATAAAGCAAGTAAGTGATTCTATCTCAACACTTAGGAGATAAATTGAGATTTTGACAAGATTGTAGACCTGAATAAAACTTAGAGGCTCAGCTTTTGTGCCACCTGGCAGCATAATTGGGCAGAGGAAGGCAGCCTCTTAATATGTCAAAGAGGAGAACTCTGGTCATAATAAAAGTGGATCTCCTTGTATTGCCTAGGAGAGCTCAATTTAAAGTGTAAAACAAAACACCTTTTTCTCAGGCTAGGTGATAATTTCTTGTCGATAGAATTACTTCTGTTAGTAGAGGGAAGATAGTTCTATCTTCTATTTTCTATAGTTAGATAGAATTATTTCTATTGTTATGTTCCACACCTGATATCAGAGTTCTTCATAAACTGATAAATTTTAAGTTTTCATTTCATAGATCACATTAACATAATAAAACCTTATTTTTATTCTAAACCAAATGCCTTTCCAAACTGTTGTATGGGTGTAGATTTAGGCAAAAGACACTAATTATTAATAAACGCTAAAATTGCACGTTTGCATTGTGATAACTGGTGTTTTATCTACTTTCATTTGCAAAATATTATTTGATTGTCTAATAAAACAGGCCAATGATCTCAAAGAAAGTTAACTATGAGCAGAGATGAAAACTATTCTTAATCATATCCAGAGGACATCTTAATAAATGAAGAAATAATTCAATTGATTAACTCTAGCTGAGATATTTAGATATCATATTTTAACCCACCTGTTAAAAAAAGGAAGGGATTCCAATTTTTATTAAAATAAGTTCTAAAAACATAATCTGCCTCATATCAAAACTTTTTCCTATTTCCATGGAAGCCACCACTGCCAGCTCAATTTCTATGCATACGTTCTTAAACTAATTGTTATATTTCTAAATTAATACCTAAAACTGATATTCATTTTTATTTTGGTCACTAATCAGCACAAAACATTTATATGAAAGGAGTGCATGAACAGGTCTTATTTTAACTTTCAGTAAAGAACTAGATTTTCTTTATGCATTTTTCCCCCAATATACCAGATGAATATGTAATAAAAACCCAGAACTGTCAGAGTTCATTGCTGCTACATTAAATTTGTTAGGTCCAGCTACAAATTTGCATCTGAATCTTCTCAGCCTTGGTTTTTTTATGAATAAAAACTCATTCATATTCATGCTATAAGTAACTGTAATGATATTGTAGTGATGTTGCAGTAGAGGATTCTGAGTTTATGTGTGTGTATATGCAGGGATTTAGACAGAACAATCTTTTTTGCATTTATAAGAATTTTTCCAGGACTATCAAAACTGAAGGTTTGGATCAATAGTACAAACATCCACAGAATTGCAAAGCTTCAGAATTTTATCAGTGATTAGCCAACTTAAATAGAAAATATTACAACAATAGTACCGTGTTTTCCCGAAAATACAACCTACCCTGAAAATAAGACTTAGCATGATTTTTCATGCTGTTCGCAATATTAGCCCTACCCCCAAAATAAGCCCTACTTCAGAGTGTCATCAGCAGGGGTGGGGCAGTGGGTGTGGCCAGCATAGGAGGTGCCATAGACCAGATGGTGTCTGGAAGCAGCTGCAGATAAGGAGGAGGCATGTGATCTGTCCCACCATCTGTCTTTGCTTGCAGAGTGTACAGTGGAGCTGGAGAACCAGACTGGAGAGTGGCGGCCAAGAACAACCCCCAGAGGGCCTCCCCTCCACCATCCTGCCAGGGGCCCTTTGCCAGTAGCCACTGTGGAGCCATGTCACCTTACCTCCTCTGCTGCCTTCAAGCTGCTGAATGCCTTCCTGTAGGTCTACTTGGTGCTGTAGATTCCAGGCTACAAGATGAGCCCAGAGCTCTTCGGACCATGGTGCTGGTGGGTGCTAGCTTTCTTGCTGGCTGTGCAATGCGATGTGAGTGGCCAGCTCCACCAGTATCAGGGGGCATTCCAGAGGTCGTAGATCTGGGACTACTTGCCCCGCACCAGGCAGGAGCAGCCCAGCAGGATGGCTGAAAGCAGTGCTGTCAGGAGGGTGAAGGCCCCTCAGAAGGCCAGCAGCAGCATAGGCAACTGCTCAGTAGCTAGAGGCCAAAAGTGTCCCAGCAGCAGCAGAGCCAGCAAGCAGGGCAGGGGGAGGCGGGGGGATGACAAAAACTTGGGCCATTGTGCCTGCAGACAAGCAAGTGGTGGGATGGAGAGGACGGGGCCAGTGGGCTCGCTGCCTCTTGTATGCGGAAAAAATAATAAGCCCGAGTGCTTATTTTAGGGCCTAAAAGAATATAAGACCAGGTCTTATTTTTGAAGAAACATGCTACTGTAAAATCAATTTCACAAATTTACAAAAAAACTGTACAATTGTCATATTTTTCTTTTCTGCTCCTATTAGTGTTATACAAAATTAAGGCTGGTTTACACTTCCATAAAATATTAACCATAGGTTTTTATCTGATAATTCTTAGGTCTCCACAAGATCTTTAGATGGTTCTCTAGATGAGAAAAAGTATCGAGCTATAACCCAACGTTATCATAACCTGATTACCCGCTTGGAGAAAATGGGCTACCGCACCGATGTCCACCCAGTGTTTAGTGAATTTCTTATCAACACCTATGGCATCCTGAAGCAAAGGCCTGACCTCAGCGCTAACCCCATGAATGACAATCCTAATGATCTCAGAAAAATGGTGATAGACATTGTCCCAGCTAAATTCCTTGGTGATACCTTACTGCTCTTGAACTGTTTGTGCGAACTTTCCAAAGAAGACAACAAGGCCCTTTTTGCCTGGTAGTGCCTCCTGCAATGTCCTCATTTTTAATAGAAAGAGCACCTAAGCATATCATATACATAATAAAGAATGCTGCTAAAAGAGGGTGTGGGATAATACGTGTATGATTTTTTTTAAATTAAGCTGTGGCTGTCCAAATCACTGCTTCATGTTGTATGTAATTTGGTTTTGGGCAAAGTTTATATTTCATGATATTTTTGAAAACGTGCTGTATTGATAATGTTTCACTGGTAACTGCTATGTCAGGGTATATTTTGATGGGAATATTAATAAAATAAAATAGAAGTGGTTGTTTGTTGCAATATTTAAAAAACTCCCAATTATATCCTGCATTATTTCTGTCAGATTATAATTTTATTTTACTTGTTCCACAAAGGTACGACATAATTTACTTTAAAATTTGAATGTTTTTCAAGAAATGCATCTCTTTCTTGTGCCTGTAACAAACCTGGGACATTTTGTTTCTGTGGGAATAACATGTATATAACTTCCTTTGGATTGACACAGCACTGTATATATATATCACCATTTACCTGCATTGGTGATATAAAACATTTCCAGCACTTCCAAAATCTTGGATTCTGGAATCCTGTCACTTAGAATGATGAATGTGCATTCAAATGTTTGTCAATGTATTCAAATGTTTGAAAGTGTAATAGAGTTTCCGAATTAGTTTTAGGATGACAAAGGGAGGGATTAACTTTTACTATAGGCTTAGTTCCAATGAGAAGTCTGCATTTTTTTCAAAATGAACACAACTGCTATTTCAAATGCTATTGCAAAGCTTCATTTAATGGAGTGGTTGATGGTTATCAACATTCTGCTTTATTCCTGTAATTGATGATCAGGCCCCTGTTGAGGCTGTATGCCACTAATGGAGAGGGGAATATATGGCTCCTAAAATGCCGTTAAACTATACTGCCCCATCACTCCAGCCAGCATGACCAATGATAAGTAATGGTGGAAGCTGTATACAACTCCTGAAAAAGCCAGGGATTCCCTAGACCTTTAATCAAATTTTATCTTAAAAAATGCTAGGCAGTTCTTAGAATCATCTGTCTTGTTTTCCTTCTTTCTTCAAAGAGTTATTCTCTCCCTTTTCATATTATTTTTGTGCCATTTATCTATTTAATGAAGCACGAATTCTGTCCAATTTTGCAAAGGATGAATTATTGTTGAGTTTAATAAATGATTTCCAGTCAAATGACATTGGAATGTTATTACATCTTTTCTCCTTCACAGGGTTGATTTGGTAAAAGAGACCCAGGTTTAAGACAATCCTTATGTGGGAAGAAATATCCATCTGGTTCAGCTCCAAGCCAGGAGAAAGGCACTGGAGACAAAATGGAGGCTGATTGGAAAGAGGGTCCATTTATTGATGAACATGTTTGTGGTTCTGGTGCAGCTGACCACATGAAGTTGAGAGTGAGGGGTTTTTATACCTTCTTTAAGCTTTGCACTTGAGCTTCCTGTTTCTGTGCAAGAACATGTATTCTATTGGCTGTAGTCAGACTCCCATGGGGCCATGTAGTGGTTATGTAGGGTCATAACTGGCTCTGTAGGCAAAGTACAAATCTGAGATCTTTGTCTGAACTAAGTTTGGTTGAAATTTCTGAGGATGATGCAATAATTCCTATTGTGGGTTAATGGCTTTATCTTGTGTTGGATCTTGAGTGATGGCTGCTTCTAATCCTACCATTCTGCCTTTGTTTTAAAGTATCCTGTCTTAAATGGATTACCAAATCAGCATTTCTTTTTTTTTTCAACTTTTACTGGATTTTATGTTTAGGTATACATAATATTAATACATGAACAGTGTGGTCTCTGGGTATAATTCATTTTGATATAAACAGCAATAATGATAATCAAACTTATATAATCCTAGTATTAATATACATGGTTTTTAAGAGTAGTTATTCAATATTTCAATGTTCCATTTTAATGCCAATGATATTATAAGCATACATGGTAATACTATCTTTCAACCTCTGATCTTTTCCATCAAATTATTACTTATATTCTGTTATATAAAAATTATAACTACTAATATTCCTATTTCTCCAGAGTATCCACCCAAATCCACATCTCTCTTTCAAAAATATCTTTCAGGTTATCTGATTCAATTTTTAAATCTCTTAAACAGTGGTGGAATTCAAATTTTTTTACTAACAGTTCTGTGGGCGTGGCTTGGTGGGTGGGGCAGGGGAAGGATACTGTAAAATATCCAGTCAGATGTGGTATTTGCTGGTTTTCTGAACTACTCAAAATTTCCACTACCGGTTCTCCAGAACTGGACAGGACCTGCTGAATGTCACCTCTGCTCTTAATGTACTTTTCCCTTGGTTTATTTCATCAGTCGTTATTGTTTTTATCATCTCCTTATCTTCTTGCTTTGTTTCTTGGTTTGTCCATTCTATTTTTCCTTCTGTTCCTTCTGCTATCTCCTCTTTTTCCTGGACTCTTTGATCTTCATTCATTATCAGTTATAGCATATTTCCTATTTTCCCATATATGCCTTGCATTAGGGTCTTAATCTCTCTGTGATTCTTTTCCATAGTATATTCTTTTCCATAGTACCCCTAATGCTTTGAAACATCAATGCCATTCTCTTGAAATCTTATGCCTTTCCCTTGATGGAGCATCTTGTCTTAATTTAATAAGTCCAGCTCTTACTCAAGTCCAAAAACAATATATTCCAGTCCAATGTTACTTCTCAGAAAATTCAATAATCATAGTTCTTTACATCTCAATTATTAATCAATTCCATTTAAGTAGTCCAGTCAGCTTCCGCAAATCGTCACTTTATTTTACTTAAGAATCTTCCTTATTCTCACAATAGAGTAATAGAGTAATAGAGTAATCATAAAATAGATAGTTATAGAACAGTAAGTGTCACCGCAGTCCTCCAGATGAATGTTGTTTATTTCATCATTTTTTTTTCTAAACGTGTAGGGGGTCTGGTATATTCCATTCATCACCCTCAGCTTAGATTTCAGCATTGTTTCAAGTTTCATAGATTTGATTAATGCAAATTTAGTTCAATTTATGGTAGCAAAGCCGGCTATTCAAGTAGATTCAAGTTGATAGTTTCAGCATTTTATAATGTCTACCCAAAACAATGCCTGCTCAATTTTAAAATCCAATTTTCTGTGCTTTAAAAGGTCTTTAGCTTTTCTCCCCTTAGTTCCTTTCTTTCGGGTCTAGGATTTTTCTCTCTATGGTTGTTTGTCACTTTAAGTTCTAAGAGTCTCTTTTCCTGGATTTTCCTCTTTCTTTTTCTCTTTAAAGTTAGGGTCTAAAGAAAAAGGAATCTTCTCACCCAGCTTCAATTGCTATTCATCTACACCACTCCTGCATAATTTTTTGTTGCCTCAGCTGTCCCAGCTTCGTGGATGAGAGTGAAGAGGAACTGTCCAAGCTCCACATTGTGGGTGAGAGGAAAGAAGCCCTGGGTGAGGCAGGATAGTTGCTGCTCTCCATGACCTGCAGGGCACCCCTCTTTTTTTCACCATCCCTACAGGGTGGCTTTAGCTCATTTCAGAGCCCTCCAACAGGGAGAACTTGGCATGGGAGCATGGAGACCCACTCTTCACATCTGATATTGCTGTGATGTCAGCTGGAAGTCCAAATCTGCATTTCTAAAAGCTGACCTCAGTATCTGCTGGGGGCAGGGATTTGAGTCTGCTTTCTGTCTTTTCAGAGCATGTTTCTCCATTTCTCCTTTAGGGAAATATAAGATCTTTTCTTTTTAATTTTTCCCAAAATATTTCATTCTTCTAGGAGCAGGGATGGCTTCCCACACTTAGTTACGGAAACCCATTGGGTAACTTTTGCCCACTCATTCTCTCTCAGCCCAGTTTACTTCACAGGGTTGTGGTGGAGGGAGTGCTATGATCAACACGTTGAGAATTAATAAGAAAGTGAGTTGTGTGTGTTCTGGAGAGCAAAATCTTACCTTGGAAAAAATGAGTGGGGTCAAGGGATTAGGAAAAGCTTAACTCTGAATGAGCTTCGTATCCTTCCAGGCAGGGAGCAAATGAGAAAACATATTTTGCAATATGTAAATTCTGCCCCTTGCTTCTTTTCATGTAATATCATGATACAAAAGGTACAGCTTTCTTCTTCTACCAGGATCACAATTTATAGTTGATATTTTGGCATCATCGTGCTGATGAACCTAGTCCTGTGAAAAGGAGATAGGAAATACCTTGTGATTAGCAATCTCACAAAGGGTAAAGGCACAGGCAGAGAGAAGGGTAAAGATCAAGATCTGTGACCCAATTTTATCTGATGCATATATTTCTAAAGTGGGTTGCTAACAATTATACTTGTTACTTGTTTATTACTTTTTTGACTTGTGTTTTTTTCTCTTTTTATTTATGTGATATTATGTGCACTGTCTAGGTAAGGTAAGGTAACAGAGGCAGCTTAGAAATTGATTAAATAAATAAATGTAAATAAAGAGGGCTTGCAGAGGAAATCACTGTTTATTTACATTTCAAACCTTGAGATCAGAAAATTGTGAGGTGCTAAAGAGTCAGTGCAACTATAGTCAAATTTCCAATAAAAAGACAGGAAAATTCTAAGTGGATGGAAGACAACATTTTTAAAAGTGTGTTGTCATTGATATACTGAGACAGGATGATTTAAGCAAGGCCTAATTGAATAATACTGTAGTGCATTGCCTCTAAAATTAGCGCAATTTTCCTGTTAAATCAGTGCATGGGGAAAAACATCTATTCTACTTATAACTTTGATGGGGATAAAGATCCTTCTGTCAATCAGAAAAATTAAGAATTCTATTTATCTCCATTCAATTTTTTACAGAGCAGCATGAATATATATTTTCAGCAATGCTCTGCTTTTAAATGCAGCTGCAGCTGCTGAACCCCAACGTTGATGAACAAGGCTACAGCTAATTTTTTTTTTAAAAAAAGGTCAGTCCAAAGTGCCAGCAAAATTCTTTGTAGCTGGTGTGCCTTGGTTAATGAGAAACAATGAGGATTGAGAAATCCCATTAGATACAAGCCACAAACTTACTTTCATTTTAAAGCAAAAAAGCAGAAGGAAAAATACATCCAGGATTCTCATTAATCTAAAACAAGGACAAGCTTCCAACTAGAATAATGTCAAAATTAGTGGAATGTGTTCCCAATTTTTCTGAAGGAAACAATAAAAAGGTAAGTTTTACATAATTTTCTTTCTAAGAAAACCTGTTGGGTTGCTGTGTAAAAGACTAGACAATTACAAAACCCATTTTTATAAGTGAGTTTTATAGTCCTGAGTTGTTTGAATAAACTATAAAGTGTAAGGAAAATGATCTTGACAGAGTTACACAGGATTGAAGACAAAAGAGAGTGAAGCATTTTTAAGATGCAAAATAATCAGATAACATTTGAAAGTGACTCAGCAAATACCTTCCAAATTCAATGAACTCTAAGAAGGAGAAGGTGACACAACACAACCACACTTGCAATATTTTATTACTACAATCAATCACAATAAAATGTAATTCTGGTCTTCCTGTGGAGTTGATTTCATAGTCTGGTTCATCTAGTGGAGTTGACAGAAGCGTACCTATCATACCTATATGATCAAATATATTGGAAATGTTTCACAAGTCACTGAAAATAAGCCTTCTATATCTATGGACACTAATATCTGTGCAACAAGATTTTAAATTAGCATGCATTAATACATCGCATATACCATGAGGTACATACCACTGCTGATAAACTACAAAGAAAACATATTTTGGGAGATGTGAAGCATTATCTTCCTATAAAGTAACTATGAAAAAGACCATGAGGTGAGGTTAAACTTTTTTATTTTTATGTGGCATAAATATTTATTTTTATATTTTTCACTTAAAAAACAGAAACCAGCCTTCACTTTAAAACTATCTTAGAGAGATGGGTTATGCTGATACCAAACTAGGCAATCAGTGCTGTGCACAAGAAGCAGTTTCATTCACTAGATTAAGAATTGTTGTCTTTTGTAAGAGTTCCTCAACTTGATTAATTTACTCTTGAGTTGAGTCCTAATCAGTGGATTCTACCATAAGTGTTTGAAGTGATAGGGGAAGGTTTATTCCTAAATTCTTCAGGGTAAAATGAATTAGACTAATTGTAAGAGCATGGAAATCTAGTTTCCAATTAAGGCAAGTGATTGGAATTTACTGAGATATATCAAGTGCTTCCTTTCCAAGCTCTCTGTCTCTTCTCTGCTACAGGTGATAGATGAGATTAGCAAGGCCATCTCTCAAACAAAGGGTTGCCTCCTCTTGGATGTGGATGCAGGCTCTTCCACTAATCGGACAGTTTACACCTTTGTTGGAAGTCCCGAGGATGTTGTTGTGGGTGCATTGAATGCAGCTAAAATTGCTTTTCAGTTTATTGATATGGCAAAACATGAAGGTAATCAGAGAAGAGGAGACAAATTATGACAGTCAATATATGAGCAAAGGGATCTGGGATATAGGGGTGTAACCTTGCAAAAACTCTGATCATATCTCTAAATGGTTCAGTATGAAAGTTCTCTGGGTCCTGACCTTTTAGATAATGACATATGGGGGATTTGTGATTTTAGAGCCCAAACTCAAATCACTGCTCAGACAGGAATCTTGAATAGCCTTGATGAATCTCATGAAAATATTGTAAAACCAAAGTGCAACATTATACAGATTGCTGCTTAGAGGATTTGTAATAAGATAAATACAAGATTACCTCAGTAAACACTTCCGTCCTCTTTTATACAATGTGTCTTTATATTTTTGGGAATATTTGAATGTGCCACACTTACAAATATTGACCAAGAGATAGATTGACAGGTGTAAAAGGTATGTGTGATTAGACAATTAGACTGCTTGGCGTATGAATGTGATAGACACCAATGTAGAAATATAGAAATGTGTATCATCTCCAATTTGTCTTGCCTCAAAAGAATAAAATTTCAGGAGAAAGATATCCATGTTTTTCTTTGTTTAGTAAGAAGGTACAGCCCTGAATTTGTGACATGCTATGCGTTGCTTGGAACTAATGTTTCTGAAAGCAAATACACAAAGATTAATCAGTTACTTTTCCCAGACCTGACAGTGTTCATCAATGTTAACTTGGTCCTTTAATAGTTTTCAGGGGTCCCCAACTTCAACAGGTCTGGGACGTGTAAAGTGGCGGGCAAGTAAGTGAAGCTTCATTTGCACATGTGCAGGATCTAAATTGTATGCAAAACCACCAATACCCTGGTCCATTGAGAAATTGTTTTCCATGAAACCGGTCCGTGGTTCCAGAAAGGTTGGGGACCACTGGTACAGTTTATTCAATATTTCCCAACAAATGAAAACAAAACATACTTTAAGCCCCTGTCACACTGCACCAACGGATGCAAAGAGGATGTAAAATGGACAAAAAAGCTTGCCATCCGTTGGCTTGGTTAACTGCCGTGTACTCAGCTGCCCCGTTTTGCTTCTCTCTATCCGTCCAGCATCCGTCTATTGACGTTTCATTCTTGCTCAGAAAAGTTTTTGAGCTGCCCAAAACTTTTGCGTGGAAAATGTATCCAATTCGTCCGTTCTGCATCTGCTACGCATCCGCTACACATCCGTTCTTGCATCGTTACGCATCCGCTATATCCGTTAGCATCCGCTGCGCATCCGCACAACTCGCATCCGCTCGGACGCAGGAGGAAGCGGAACGGATGCGGGAACGGATGCAGAACGGATGCAGAACGGATGCCTAGCGGAAACAAAAAGCATTTAAAATGGAAAAAAATGTTTGCAGGGGGGACCTATCTCGGATATTAAGGATGTCTACAGAATGCCTAGAGGATGCCTAGAGGAATGCCTAGAGATGCAAAGGGACACCTATACTGCCTATAAAAAGGGGAGCAACACATCTGGATCTCACTTTCAGAACAGCAGCCCTGCAGTGCGGACCTCTGCCAGCCTTCATCTGCCTCTCCCTCTTCCACAGCATCCAGTCATGTCCACCGTGGATCGTACACAAGTCCTTTTGGCAGCCACCATCCTTCTGCAACAGTGGCGAAGCCATCTACAGGCTCTGTGAACTCTACTACGGAAGAAAAAGGTGCGTCCAAGAAGCGTCTGGGTACAAAGATGGTTCGCCAGAAGAGCAGAGGGGGACTGTACAACAAGCTGATGGTGGAGCTCAGGAGCGAAGACACTCGGGGCATTCCAGAACTTCATGAGGATGCCTCCACCATGTTTTGACGAAACTTGTGCAGCGCCTGACACCCAGGTTGACCAGACAAACACCAACTTCCGCCCAGCCTGGAACCTGGGCTCAAGGTGGCACTCACTCTGCGCCACCTGGCCTCAGGGACCACCTACAGGAGCAATGCAGTACGGCTGGAGGGTGCCACCCAACCACCATCAGCATTGTGGTCAAGAAAGTGGGCAGGCCATCATCGAAGAATACAAGGAGGACTCCTCCAGCTGCCCCTCCACTGAAGAAGATGGAAGAAAGTTGCAGAGCAGTGGTATCAGAGGTGGAACCTTCCCCCCACTGTTGGAGCCATAGATGGCAAGCACGTGGCCTGCAAAGCGCCAGCCAAGTCGGGGTCCACTTATTTTCAACTCACAAGGGCTTCTTCAGCATCATCCTCTTCGCATGGTCGATGCTGACTACAAGTTTCATGTACATCAATGCTTCAGCAGCGGCTCATCTTCAGATGCCCGGTATACAACGCCAGTTACCTCAAGGAGGAGCTGGAACGCAACCTCATTCGTGGGCTTCGCAGATCCAGACCCCCTGCCCAACGACACACAAGATGTGCCCTACTTCATCGTGGGGGATGCCGCTTTCTCCCTAACAACCTACCTCATGAAGCCCTACACCTCCAAATACCTTCACCCATGAAGAGAGGATCTTCAAACTACAGGCTGTCCAGGGCAAGGCGGGTGGTGGAGAACGCCTTTGGCATCCTGGCCAACAGGTTCCAGGGTACTCTCACCACCATGCAGCATTGCCCACAGACCATGAGGAGGATCATGGAAGCTTGCTGCATCCTGCACAATCTCATGCGCCCCGCTACCCAGTCTTGCAGAACAGGCTCGTGGACCTCCAACAAGGCAATGGGACATGGAGCCTGGGGAATGGAGGCAAGGGCGAAACCTGATAGACACTGTGGATGTGCAAGGCCCCCACAGAGCCTCACGTGAAGGGAAGAAGCAGCACAACCTCCTAAACACTGGTGCAAACCCCAGCTGGAGCCGGTGGAGTGGCAAGACAGGATGATAGATGCTTAATGGATGCTTCCTTCAGCCTGTCTCATCACACTGATGAGATTGGGCCATGTATGTTGAGTGCCCTACAATGAACAGGGCATTTAATAAAGAGTTGTGTTTATGTTGACATGTGGATGATTGATTATATTTGTTATTGATAATAAAGGGCCATAGGTGTGGCACCTGGGTGGGTGGACCATACAGTCCCACTTGCTTGCACTGGAGGTTTATCTATCCCACAGCTATTACCCATCCCAAATGTATCCCTGCCCATTCCACAGCTATCTCAACCCATCCCACTGCTATCTTAACCATCGCACAAGCATGCAAAGGCTTAAACCATTTCTAAAAAGTTTTCCACGAAAGACTTTATTAAAAAAAAAGAAATGAAGCAAGTGTTGTGAATCAAAAATAGACTTTATTAACAAACAAGCTATAAGACAAAAATGAGTCTCTGTACTCCTCCTTGTCACTGATCCCAGGGTGAAGGGTGCAGGTGCTGTGGAGGTGGCTGGTGCTGGAGTGCTTGTCATCAGCTCCTCCAGAAGCAGCAGAAGCCCCAGCCCCAGAAGAGCGAGCCCGTGCTGCAGAAGCCCCAGCAGAACCAGAGTGAGGGCCAGGGGGCGGGATGGTAGCCCTGTCCCTCTTGGCAAAGGGCTGAGCAGATGGCTGAGCTTGCTGTGCTTCAGCATGGTTGTGGGGTTGCTGGCTGCAGGGAGGCTGGCAGGAACCAAGGCTGGCAGGAAGGCTGGCAGGAGGCAGGCACCAAGGCTGGCAGGAAGGCTGGCAGGCAGGCTGGCAAGGCAGGAGAGGCACCAAGGCTGGCAGGGAGGCTGGCAGGAGGCAGGCACAAGGCTGGCAGAAGGCTTGCAGGCAGGCAGGCACCAAGGTTGCAGGCAGGCATGAACCAAGGCTGGCAGGCAGGCAGGCACCAAGGCTCAGGCAGACTGGATGGCAAGCCAAGGCTGTCAGGCAGGCAGACAGCAAGGCTGGCAGGAGCTGGCAGCAAGGCTGGCAGGAGGGCAGACAGCAAGGCTGGCAGCAAAGGCTGGGCAGCAAGGCTTGCAGGCAGACATGCAGGCAGACATGCAGGCAGACAGGCAAGGCAGTCGATGTGTCTGGAAGCAGGTTTTCCTCTGAATGGTGACCTGCTTCCGAGCTGCTTCCGTTATATCCGCAGGGCTGATGCAATGCATCCTCCCCGCATGCGCAATTAATGCTCGGCATCCGCTAGGCTTCCGCTGTGCATCCACTGTGCATCCGCTTCATCCGCTGTGCATCCGCTCTGCATCCGCTGTATCCGTTCCGCATCCGCTTTGCTGAGGTCCCCCCGGAAGCCTAGCGGATGTGCCATCCGCTCCCATCCACTTCCATCCGCTGGGCTTCATTCCGCATCTGCTTTCCATCCGCCCTGTGTCCTCCCCGCGTCCGTGTTATCCCGCTCCGGTATGGCAAAAGTTTTTTGCCCCTTTTGAGAGCGGATAACAACGGATGGAACATTTTGCTCGTCCGTTGTGTCTGTTTTGTATCCGTTGGGCAGTGTGACAGGGCCTTTATATTTTCTCTGCTTTATGACTACTTTTTCCTGAGCTCCTTTCTGATTTTGTTACACATTTTAATGCTTTGCTTTTGTATACAGGTGAGCATCCCCGAATGGGAGCTCTGGATGTTTGCCCATTCATTCCTGTGAGGAACGTTACCATGGAAGAGTGTGTTTATTCCGCTAATCTCTTTGGAAAAAGTTTAGCAGATGAATTGCACGTTCCTGGTGAGCCTATCATGGAAAAATAAGCTGGGTCTGAAAGACTGCAATGACTAATCAGTTTCAATTTAAAATTCTATTTGACCATTCACAGAAAGGAGCCTTTGTTCTAGTCTGTGATCTTTTTGCTCAGTGACAGCATGCCTATCAAATTTGAGTAAAGGTCTATGCAGACCTGTTGAGGAAGTCTCTTACTCTGCTGTGAGGAAGTTCTGAATAGACTATTAAATTTTATTTCCTTTTCCTATATGAGCAATAATTAGTGCTCAGTTTTGTTCTGAAGCTGCCAGTATTCCAATGCTGGAGAACACTTAGTGTGAAGCCAGAAGATGGCACTGGAGTTCTACTACCACACCCATAATAGGCGAGTACTGGGCTATCAGCCAAAGAAGGACATTCCAATTCATGCTCTCTCCCCCATTTCAGTCCACCAATTCCATTTCAGTGAAGCAATCTTGTTTTCCCATCGGTAAAATTATTTTAATTTTCAGTTTCTAAATTTTCTTCAGGCAAGGCCTGGCAGATGGAACCCCTGACTTTTTTTTTTTTTTTTTTTTAGCCATGCTCTACCTTCTAAATTATGATATGGGGTTGTGGATAGAAGCCCAGGGAAAGCAAATGGCAGGTATAAAAATTATAAAAAGGGAATGGACTCCTGAGAGAAAGGAAGGTCTTTAAAATCTCAACTGGACTATCAAAGCCTTAAAGCTAACACTTATCATGCAGCGCAAGTTAGTACAGCTACTAGGCCTCCTATCCATTCTTTTGATGTCCCAATAATTTCTTGCACACCGAGCTGTTTAGATTTCAAGATGANATCAAAGCCTTAAAGCTAACACTTATCATGCAGTGCAAGTTAGTACAGCTACTAGGCCTCCTATCCATTCTTTTGATGTCCCAATAATTTCTTGAAAACCGAGCTGTTTAGATTTCAAGATGATAACTCTCAGTTAATCTAGCCTTTATTTGCAGTGTACCTATATGGTGAAGCAGCTCTGAATGAGAGCAGAAGATCTTTGCCTGCTATCCGAGCAGGGGAATATGAAGCTCTGCCTGAGAAAGTAAGATAACAATAGTATTTTTAACATTAGCTCTACTAGGGTGTCAAACTCGATTTCACTGGGGGCCGTATCAGGCTTGTGGTTGACCTCGGGGCCAGGTGAGTGTGGCTGGGGTGGGCATTGCCAGTTCAACATCACTTGTATCAGGGGGCACCTGTGAAGGCCCAGATGTCTCCAGTGGAGGAAGGCAGGATCAGGGCAAAAGCCAAACCCTTGTCCACCAGAGGACCCTTGCCTCTCAGGTCATACAGAGGACCCCCGGATGGCAGCACAGGCTACCCAGAGCCCTGGGCAGTGGAGGGCAAGTGCCCAGCCCAGCCCTGCTTCCCCAAGGGGGCACCTGGCCACACTTACCTCTTCCTCAAGGCTGCTGCTGCTGTGTTTGCTGTCTTTGGCCACGTTCCTCATGGTGTGTATGGAAGGGCAAAGTGTGTGGGTCAGAGGGACGCCCACTCCCTCTCCTTGTGAGGAAGCCTGGCTTTGTAGCCAAAGGATTCTCAGCAATAGTATGGGAGACCACCAGGAGAGAAGGGGGCAAGGGGATGGCAAAAAGGCAGCAGGGATGTTGGTGACCAAGTGCTAAGACAGGACTTCCCTCAGACCCTCCCTCACTCTCATAATCTTCCTTCCTTCCTTCCCTCCCTCCCTCCCTCCTTCTCATTCTTTTTTTTTTTATAGTTTTTATTTGCGATTTTCACAAAACATACAAATAAAAATAAAATATCTTTTTTTGAGAACAGCATGCTCCCGGTTATCACTTCTCCATACAGACATAAACTGAATTCATGCATACATATTCATCTTATGTATTCTAATCCATATCTTATAACTATTTCCACAGTTTTCTCAATAGTTTTCCCCTTTCCTTGCTTTCTGTAACTTCTATTTTTTAATTATCTCATTCCATTCTAAGTTCAATTACATATCTTCTTTCTATTTCAGTATTTTTCTAATCAATATTTTTATACTTTTGTCTGTCCTGTTTACAATTTCATATTTTCTTTCATATAAAACACATTTTTCCCCTGTAATTACTAGACTGGAATGTAATACCATTATATCTTTTAATTATTATCCATTCAAATCTTGTTTAAAGTTTAAATTATATCTTCACAGTTATACCATTCATTTTCTGACCTCTATTTTATAACACATAACTATTATCAACCAAATTTCTGCTTGGTACATTCCCTTAAAAATACAAACTTAAGTTCTTGAAAGAAAAAAAAAAAGGATAAACAGTATATTATATTATACACAGGGTAGGATTTCCTAGCTAGTTTGCACCCCTATTCATTAGAACCGGTTGTAACATCCTAAGCAGTTCGGAAGACCGGTTGTAAGAAGAAATTACTGGCCTAAATTCCTTAAAGCGAGGGCAGGCAAGGAACATTCTGGTGTTGCTTTAACGAAACTGCCTCTTGTTAATTCCTTTTTACATTTCTTTGCAGGACTAGACTTCCTGGCCATCAGGAACTTCTCTGGAGGTTTTTTTTTCCGCCTCCTTTGCGTGTTGAGAAGTGTACTTTTGGCTTATGTGGAGTGAACGCTTTAAAGTTACAATGGCACTGGAAAAAGTGCTTATGACCATTTTAGGCACTTACCAACTGTTGTAGCATCCCCAACAGTCATGAGAGGCCAGGGGAAAAGATGAGTTGCCTCGATGTCGGTGATATTGAGTTGGCTACAACCCAGCCAATAACATAACCACCAAGCTATGTCCCCTCCAGTCAGCATGACACCAAACACACCCAACCAACCTAAGCCATGCCCACAGCTAAACCAGATGGTTAAAACATTTGAATCCCATAATATATATAATACAACACACACAACAGCATATATATATATAAGATGTGTGTATGTGTGTGTGTGTTGTGCTGTTCAGCTTCCTTTGGGTTATTATCCCAGCGTCATTGTGTAGTGCTTTCTAAAGATAATTGTAGCAACGTTCAGCAGAATCTCATCATGGCCATCATCAGGTTCTTATTGAGTTCGTATGTGGGTCAGGCTAATCACAGCCTGCTTGGTTTTAAATTTGCAGGCTTAGCCTATTGCTTGTGCCCAGGATGTTTTTTTCTACATCCTGCGTTGGTTGGGAGTCTTGGCGTCTGTGTTTATTGTTCTTGGAGTTTGTTGGATTGGTGTTTCTGGTTTCTTCTTCTGTTTTGTGGCTTTGATTGGGCTGGCATACACTTGTTGTTTTCGTGTGATTGCGAGGCTTTCAGTGCCAGGTTGGCTCCCGGAAAAGGACGGCTATTATGCATAGGAAGCTAGGTTTTCATCTGGGTGCCTGGTTGGCGGTGTGTTTTGAGCTGGAGGTATCAGAGGGACTGGGGGGGGGGGTGTGCAGGTGGGTAGTCGTTTGTCCCAGGTGTTCCGTGCCAAACACTATTACCAGAAACCAAATGCCTGGCAGACAAGACACATATAAAGACTGAACTATGCACCCTGACTTAATTATTGACAGGCCAACGGCTGTCCACAAAAACAAAATCTACTAGCTTGATCCACAAAAACACAACTAAGACATAATAGAGACCTAGAAGATCAACAGACCTATGGAACAGCTGTCCTGCCCTACATAAGAGGCTCACTACAGACAAAATCACATAAATACCTACCCACACGGCATCACATCAAGACTGCCTTCAAAACAGACAAAAAAATAGCAAAAGCCATCCTTAGAAACCCCAAACAGACATAAATTGACCTTGGAAAACCAAGGCATATACAAAGTTCCCTGCTGCATCATGCCCATGCCCACATACATTGCGACAGACCAATAGAAGAATAAGTACCCGCCTGGGCATGAACACAAAAAAATGCCAGTAAAAAAACTGTGGAACACACCTCCTCACTAGTCCAACACATGAAAACCACAGGTCACAACATCATTCAATGGCACCAAAACCCTAGCCACTATAGAAAACCCCAGCCCACAGAATCATCAGAGAAGCCATAGAGATGAAAAAGACCTTTAAAGCCATGATAGGATTCCTCCAGACTGCTCAATCATTTGGAAGCCGTGCCACTCTAAACAGAAAGATCTCCACAACACAAGCCAGGCTCAAACACCTGGCACAAAACAGACGTCCCCCTCCTGATTACCTCCAGCCTCAAACACACCCAAAACCAGGCACCCAGATGAAACCTAGCTTCCTAATAGATAATAGCCATCCTTTTCACGTGAAGCCAAGCCTGCACTGAAATGCCTCCTAATACAGGAAAACACAGTGTTGCCAAGCCAATCAAAGCGACAAACCAGACAGAAGAAATCAGAACACACCAACAAACAAACTCCTAAGAACAATAAACACAGACCAAGACTCCCAACCAATCAGGATGCCGAAAAAAAAAAACATCCCTGCGGACAGCCAAAGGCCTAGCCTCAAATAAAATCAACGACTGTGATTAGCTGCCCACATACGAACTCAATATAGAAGCCTGATTGATGGCAGATGAGATTCTTGCCTGAAACGTGCTGCTACAACTTTAAAAGCACTACAATGACGTGGGATAATACCCGAAGGAAGCTGAACAGCACACACACACACACATATATATATATGTATGTATGTAGATTCACAGGTACAGGTATGCAGGTCTTGACATGTTTGGGTCTTTTCCCATGTAAGATTGAGAGTATCTTGGCAATGTTTTGACGAGGTCCCACTCACCATCTTCAAGCTGGTGCTTTCGGCTTCATGTTTGTGTGAGCGAAGCATGATTGGAGCTGCTGTCTCCCTATATATACTGGTGGGGAGGTTGGTATCATCCCGTTTATTCATGTTATGGGGGTGTTTCTCTATTTTAATGGCTTCCCTGATTATTCTCTTGTTGAAGTGTTCATCCACAATGGATAAAGATACAAACAGATAGAAGGAGCACCTATGGGATCATCCCTCTCACCCATCATCATTTAAAAGACTGAGAACAAACCAGGCTCAGTTTATCTCGTGCTTGCATTTAGTGGGGGCATCCACAGATAACAGTACAGCAAAACTGTCAAAATGGTGGCTATGATAGTTGATCAGAGTTACTCTGTTTTTTATGTGCAACAGATTTAGCGTTTTGGAACAGGGAAATTAGTTGCTTTTCTTGAATACATAATCCTTAAAAGGGCTCTCCTATAGGGACCCTTCAATGTCTAATTCAGAGGGAAATACAGCAAAGGAAAAAAAATTCTCCACTCTGCTTCATCCTGTTTTCTCCACTGGAAATGGCTGTTTGCGCACAAGGAGAGTATACTTTCCTAAGCGCTCACAATTCAAGAATACCAATGTTAACTTGGATTGCCAACAAAATCCTGTCGGTGACAAAACAGAACACAAAATTGCTTTCTCCTTTGAGCCCAAATCTCAATGGGTCCAGGATTAATGCAGAACTTTATGAACTGGGGCATCTCCAACCAAGTTGCCTCTCCATCCTTCCGTCCCCTTTCCCTCCCTCCCTCCTTCCCTCCCTCCCTCCTTCTCATTTCCATCTTCCTTCCTTCGTCCCTTCCTTCCTTCCTTCTTCCCTCCCTCCCTCCTTTCCTCCCCTTACCTTCCTTCTTTCCTCCCTCCCTCCCCTGCTTCTCATTCCCATCTCCTTCCTTTTGCTGTGCTCAGGAAGGGACAAGGGGAGGGGCTGGTGGCCATGCCACCTCCAGCTGTGACTTTCCCATACAGGGTGCGGGAGCAGTCATTCAACACAAAATTGAATCTACTGAAAACAGATAAAACCATGCAAAAGTATGCATATATATATTTAGATAACAACTTAAATTTATTTTGTTGTAGTTCTCTTGTGGTCTAATAAAATAAATTACCCCTATAACCAAACTTCATCTATTTTCCATTGCTAATCCATATTTTTTTGTATTTTCATTGCTTTGCACTGCCATAGGATATTTATTTTATCTTTTGTTGCCAAAATTACTGTATGTTCCACACCCAACTTCTTTTAAATCGTATAAGAAATTTATAGATAACAAGTAGATGCCATCAGTTGAATATTGTACAACATGCCATTACAGAGTAAGTAGAACATTTGCTTTAGTTTGATGTCTTCACATCAGTGCTAATCCTGTATAAAGGCTTGAAGTTTTTTTAAAAATAGAAATATATCAATATCTCCAAACACCTTTGTAATTATTTTAATACTTCAGCCTATACACTACTTTTTAAAGAATAATTGGAAATTTCAGTTGTGTGGTCTTCATCCATCTGAAATGCAGAATCATAATAAAAATGATTCCAAATAATTTAATAAATGATGGAGTTTGAGAATCAAGATGATTTCCTCCTCATTATCTATGCCAAGTTTAACAGACTTTAGAAAATATACTAAAATCTTCTTAGCATATTTCTGATTGAGAATGGAGACACAGCAATCTTATAATACATTCAGTCTAGAATATTAACAGCCAAGATTTGATACAATATATTCAGGTGTGGGATTCTACCAGTTTGCACCTATTTGCTAGAACCGGTTGTTAACATTCTAAGCAGTTCGGAGAACCGGTTGTTAGAAGAAATTTCTGGCCTAATCCTGTAAGGAATGCAGGAAGGAAACATTCTGATGTTGCTTACAGAAACTGCCTCTCCGTTAACCCTTATTACATTCTTGGCAGGACTAGACTTCC
This sequence comes from Laticauda laticaudata, assembly GCA_004320025.1. Classification (NCBI taxonomy): domain Eukaryota; kingdom Metazoa; phylum Chordata; class Lepidosauria; order Squamata; family Elapidae; genus Laticauda; species Laticauda laticaudata. The sequence continues at coordinate 20,750 of BHFT01043319.1, read as the reverse complement.
TGTCTCAGGAACATCTCTGGAGTTTTTTTTCCCCTCCTTTGCTGATACTTTGCTTGTGTGGAGTGACCATTCAAAGTTGCAATGGCACTGAAAAAAGTGACTTACGACCATTTTTCACACTTATGACTGTTGCAGCATCCCCACAGTCATGAGAGGCCAGGGGAGGAGATGCGTGCCTCGATGTGAGTGATATTGGTCATGCCCAGTCAATAACATGACCACCTAAGCCACGCCCACCACCTAAGGCATGCCCACAGAACCAGTTGTTAAAAAATTTGAATCCTACCCCTGAATATATTGCTATCATCCATAGAAGAACAATCTTTTCTGATTTTGAAATCACTTCACTGTCAAATCATTTCCATAGAATGTTATTGCCCAGCAAATTATAACATTTGGCAAAGAGCATGTTCATAGTATTAAAGTAAAAGCACTCTTTACTTTCTCTCCTTCTCTCAAGCTAAAAAAGGCAGAATGGACTCCCGATTTTGGTCCTGCAACCTTTGTTCCAAGATGGGGAGCCACTGTAACTGGAGCACGAAAATTCCTCATTGCATACAACATCAACTTGCTGTGCACAAAGGAACTGGCACATCGGATAGCACTGAACATTCGGGAACAGGGCCGCAGTAAGAACCAGGTACTCCAGGGAAAGTTGGCTTGTAAATCTTCCAATTCTGCACTCCAATCAAGTCTTCAAAACAAGACTAGGCAGACATCAGATTTGTGGGTCCTGCTTTTTTTAAAAAAATACATTAGATCAACAAATTGGAATCTAGTACAAAAGGTCAAACTTGTTTGCTTTTCAGAGTCTTCTCTGTTTCTCACTTATAGCCTGGGCGGTTGAAACAGGTGCAAGGCATGGGGTGGTATTTGGATGAAGAAAACATTGCACAAGTCTCTACAAATCTGTTGGATTTTGAAACCACTCCTCTTCATGTGGTCTATGAAGAAGTTTGCAAGGATGCCAAGGTGAGTGGTACAAAGATGATCAATTGAATGAACCTGAGATTAGGCTGAAGTGGAGCAAAATGCACTGGGTTTGGGAAGTCCTATCTGAAATTTCCCCCTGTAGCTCTTTTATTCATTTTTACGTAACTGTCAACTCTTCAAAGTAATCCAGAGCAAGAAATCAAAATCATGGATAGTAATACTATTTTTATTGTGAGTTTACCACAACAGAATTTGGCTAGTTTGAAAGCACTTATTCCCCCCCCCCAAAAAAAAATAAGTTTANCCCCCCCCCCCAAAAAAAAAGTTTATTTAAGGAACATTCAAAATTACAACAGATATCCAAAATTACATTACAACCCTGCTTCAAAGTTGCAACATCCCTGTGGTTATTTGCCCTTATGACTGACCACACAGATGTTACAATGCTCTCCACCTCTCTCCTCTCCTCCTGCGATGATTTTGCAGTGTTTAGGCCTCCTCTCCACATGCCCATCACCCATAGCAGTTACCTTTTGAAGTTCTCTGGACCTGATGATGGAGAAGGAGGGCAAGCCATGTGTTCCTGGGCTGCACAGATCTGACTACCATTTTATCCTGCCTTCTTGTGAGACAAAATGGTGATCAGCAGACAAACTGCTTTGTTTTATTGCCTTAATGAGACATTTCTGAATACTGCAGAAAAACAAAGCAGATTGTCAGCGTGGTTGTAATTTCATCCCACCCTCTTATGGTTGGTTTGTTTTGTTACCTTAAAGGGTCCGCACAGTGGTACGGAGGCTTTTGAATGCTGCAAAAGCTTCTGCAAAGCTGCACAATCCTTGTTAAAGCAGCAAAATGAAGCAGTTTGTTCCTAGGCCACACAGTGGTAACCTGAATGCAACTGCCATTTTGTGGGTAGGTGTCCACTCTGAGAGCCACACTATGCAGCTGCACAAAGAAGCAACCCATTTCAGTGCTCTGGACAGGCTTAAAAGTTAAGTGAGGAGGAGAATGTTAGGCTTAGTGGAATGGGAATTAGTCCTAAGGTCTGTGGGGACAAGTAGGAATGGGAAAAGACCTATGGGGACCCAAGGAGACCGAAGGAGGAATATGGCAATAATGTGTAACAATGTTGTGGCAATGAAATATTCCAATTGTTGTAAGCTAGTGATGTTATTGTAGTGATGTATATAAATACAGCAGCTAAAAATGAAAAACAGTTCTGGTAGATCTGTTCCATATTAGCATTCTTGGAATACCCTCACCTGATTGGTCAAGACGGACTGCACTGTGATTGGACGGAAGAACGACAGTGATTGGTCAGTAAAGAATCAACCGCGATTGGCCATGCCGATCGCGGGAGATTCAGAAGGCTGTCATTGGGTAAGAGCTGCCGGCAAACTGTATAAGAAGAGTTGCCGCAGCTCGCAGGTCCAGCACAGATCTATACCTTTCAATAGCTGAAGTTACGCTGGTCTTGAGTCTCCTTTTTCCCGCGCTTCTACAAGATCTGCTAGGAGGAATGCTCAGAGATGATGGTAGCTGCTTACATTTTGGGTTATTTCCTGATCCAGATCTAGTGCCTCAGTCAGTCTCTATGGACATGGCTCCTGTGGCTTCTTGGACTGTAGGCTGACTAACTTTAAAATATCTGGTTTTATTTCTAGGATCTCAATCTGCCAGTGGTAGGATCTCAGCTAGTGGGACTGATTCCTAAAAAGGCCATGTTAGATGCAGCAGAATTTTATATCAAGAAAGAAAATATCTTCATCCTTGAGGAGGAACATAAAATTAGACTGGTAACTTTTGATATCTATTTATATCTTGATTTTATATAACAAAAAAACCTCATGTGTCCTATAAAAAGCATTAAGTTCATTACCTTTTCAAAAATAATTCAATATGCAGTGAATGATTTACTTTTAATTTCTCATGACAGATATTTCTAAACTCTTAGTTTGAAGATACTTTTTATTCCTTTATTACCTAACCTACCTAGAGAATGGGATTCCACACTGTAGTAAATCACAATGTGACTTGTTTGATTTTATCATGTTGTGTAAATCTCGTGAACTGTGGCTTATCTAGTAAATCATTATTATGAATATGGCTTAGGCTTCAAGTGAGCTACATCATTATTCTAGAATGTCACATTTTGATATTTGATACATAATAATTTAAATTTGTTAAAGTACTTTTTGTAGTATGTTTACAAAATCCACATGTGTTTTCCATGACCCTAGATCGCTAGAGTCAGATACTGCTCAAGCTGCTCAACCTTCTGCCTATGTATAATTCACCTCAATTTCTTTGGTTTTTGGGAAAGAAGATTTTATTTTATTTTCTGAAAATTGATTACTAGATCTTTTCCCTGAAAAACTTCATCAAACTATCTGAGAACAACTGGATATCTTGGCAATAATAAGAGCAAAAGTGGAACATTCAAAGCAGCTATTTTTGCAGGATAGCAATTTGGGCCATGCAAATTGCATCCTATTCTAATTCTAATATAATTTTTGAATGAGCTAACGAAAATAAGCAGCAATCTCATTTCTCTGAGTATTTCTCACAGTCTAATGCTGGATTTGTTGATTTATTTCATAGTCAAATGATGAGGAAAAGTAAAATAATGATCTGTGGCAGAGAGACCAGGTCTGAAACTTGTATTTCTGAGTTTCGTTTTTGATCTATCCATTCTGGGTTTCCATTCTAGATCCAGTTAGCTCAAGTTAAGCACTTGAACTAAGCATGCTTAAGTGGGCAATAGTTATTAGGGTGAATGCATTGTGATTTTACAAGTATGGATTACTTGCTTGTCACATGGATTTCATGAAGAAATGGAAAGGCTGCACTGGGCTGATTCAGAAGAATAAAATCAGCAGTCACGGATCTGCAAAATCCAGGTGCTACTGTTCCAGTATCTGTCCTGATGGTGTTTTGTTCAGTGTAATGTGAACTGAAAAATAAGGGACAGAAGACCTTCATTTGTTTCAAATGCTAATTTATGTTTAATAAGATAATCATCTATGAATTTGTATTCTTGAATCTCAGGTAATTAATCGATTGGGCTTGGATTCTTTGTCTCCATTCAGTCCTAAGGAACGCATAATTGAGTATGGATATTTTCATTTCCTCACAGTTGGTTGTATGGTTTGAAGTACAGATGGTATATGTTTGAAGACTTTGGCTGGATGGATGATATATGGATTTCTAATATAATGAAGTCATATTATATGTCATATAATGAAATCCTTAGCATGCTTTTCGTCCATTTATATTATATATAAATAGGTCTTAACTTATGGAGCCAGAAATAAAAGTGCAATTTGGAGAAACAAACATTGTCTGCTACTTCTTAATTTTTTCAGAAGAACGGCCAAGTTTCCAAAAAGCATGTTGTGTATTTTAAGCACAAATTAAAAGATGTAAAACATTTCATTTCCAGTTTATTATTATGCAAATATGTATTGCACCTGTTTAAGATTTCATTAAATAATTATTTAATTTAATTAAATGCTATTTAATTCACATAACACTATGAAAAGGTCTACTTTTGCTTGGGAAACTCAACACCATATTCCAAATGAACTAATAGTTTTCTGGCTCAAATAGCCCCTTGTTACTGTGGATCATTTCCCGATCCAAAGAATCTCTATTCCTATATCCAGCAGAGAGATGTCAAAGTACACTCCTTTCTTGATTTCACTTTGTTTTTAATCAGCAGCATTTTATAGTACCAGTAGAAGAGAATATCTGTACATTAGGCTGAACTGTGGGATCCTCAGTGTTGTCTAACTTGGTGGTTTTCTTGCAGGCATTTCTTTGCCAGACTAGGTGCACCGATGATGTTACCGAGTCTGATAATGAAATATCTGCAAGAAAAACCGCAAACTCAGAGAATACCAAGGACCCCTTAGCATTTTATAGTTTGTGAAAGTGATTTTTTTCAAATGATTTCTACCTTTGGAAGGGACTTGATGAAGGAGGACAGAGAAAAAGGCAGTCTGGTGTCTTTGTCTCTTCATACTTTTGTGCAGAAAGTTGGTGCAAGATCAGCTGCTCCTGGAGGAGGATCAGTATCAGCAGCAATATCATCTCTGGTATGTAGCTACCGGTACTTCAGTACCACATTTTAAAACTACTGACCTAAATAGTAGGACCTCTTCTGTAATGGTGATATACAGTAATGCTGAACTCCACCAGCAAGATTTGAAACTTGAAAATAAATTGCTCTCAGCAAATACTGAGCGCAAACTTTTCCTGTTCTTGATAATCCCTGGAATTACTTATTCTGTATTTTTGGTTGAGTGTAGCTAAATAATCTGCCAGCCAAATGACACTGAAATCAGCCTCTGAGGAATTTTTTCCTCAGGAAGAGTATGAGCCATAGATACACAAATTTCAGAAATTAATTCAATCAATTAAGCTGTAATTATGCTTATGATCTTCAGCTTTTTTTACTTTGCGCTCTGTGAAGATAATAATAAAAGTTACTTTTTCATCATCATTTTAACTGTGAACTGTTGTTAAATGCTACAGTCGCTAAATGAAAACTATCTGTAGTTCAAAATAATATGGATATCAAAAAATATTAACAAATGTCTCATAATCAGATTGTTATGTGCAATTACTTTTTCCCAGAACATCATTATATCACAGTTTTAGAACAAAATGTTTTAATTGTTGTTTTCCAACTGTACATTCATTTCTTTTCTATACAAAGCTATGAGATTTAGTAAGTCATGTGTGTGTGTGTAGATGTATACACACAGACATATGATATGCACACACACACATATGTATTTGACACTGAAATGTGGGACACTGAAATGTGTCAAATGGGGTAAATTCCAATTCCAATTTACAACAATGACAAGAAAATTTTAACAAGTTTATTTGGAGTAGAATAAAACATACTAGTTTCAAAAAACAAATGTGGCCTTGCTCTTCCAACTGTATTCTAGTTTTAAACAGTATTCTAATTTAAACTGTAAACATGTAAACTGTATGTAAACAGACTGTTTGACAGCAGAATGTTACTATTGGAAGGAGGTGGCCTAGCTAGTGGGCTCTATATGGTATAGGGAGACAAAAGAAGAACACAACTTATAAAACAAAGGTTGACAAAAATACAGAACTCTTCACAGAAAATAGTGCCCAATAATTGTATTATTAGCCTTTTGTGAGAATACTTCTCATGCTGGAGATGACTACAGTAAGAAAAGTATAATTACATGTGCAAACATGGAATAGACTAAAGACAGAGGAAAATTTTGATGTACCTACAAATTGCTGGAAGAATAAAATCTGATCTTAGAAATGAGGGATATTAAGAAAATGACAGATCCTTATTGAAAATCAAGATCACCTATATATAACCTTCTAATTAGTTTTGATATGGGGATAGAAAAAATGAAAGTATTTATGTTAAATTGGATGCAAAACTTCAAAGACACTGTCTCAATACAACAATGGGAAGACTTATTTAAGAAGCTATGATCTGAGAGAAAACTAGTGTAAATTATCTAACAGATGGCATACAACTCAATAATGGCCAAAGCAGGCAAATTATATGGTAATCAGTGCTGGAAAATGCCACAAGACAAAAGAAACATTCTGCCATATGTGATGGATATGCAAAGTATTGGAAAGGCACAACACCATTCAGAGAATATCAGGATTAGAGGTGGATTGGAGAGGGTGCACCAGGATGCAAGAGGGTTCAAGAGTTGGGGAAGGTTTCCAGAGTGAACAAGTATTAGGTAAGGAAGTCCCTCTCCCTCTCCCTCTTTCTTTCTCTCTTCTCTCCCCTTCCCTTCCCCCTCTCCTTCTCCCTCTCCCGCAGTTTTTCTTCCCAGTATTTTGATGTAACATAAAAAGTCCCTGTCTTCTGGTGAAATTTGGAAAGTTTAGATGTCTTGTTTTTTCCCCTTCCTGTGTGGCAAAGGCATTTCAGAGCATCAAGTCTTTCCTTCTAGGGAGCAGCACTTGGTTGCATGGTGGGCTTAATGACATATGGAAAGCGTCAATTTGAGGAGCTGGACCCGGTTATGAGGCAACTCATACCCCCGTTTCATCAGGCCATGAATCAGCTAATTGCTATAGTAGACAGGGACACTTTGGCGTTCAGCAGCTACATGGTGAGTGAAGCGTTCATACTTTCAGCAAACCTGTATTTTGTGCATCTTGTATCTTTTGAAAGGAAGAATATGGATGGAATTGAGGAGTTTGCTTTTTGCTGTAGTATTTGCAGACTCTCAATACTACCTCATTACTTTAATCAAACACTGATTAATTCATTACCTCAAAACTTACAACTTTTCTATCTCAATTACCTAATCAATGAATTAGATAATCAATTTCTATAAAAATTTCATTAATGGTTTAATTGATTTATTGTTTAATTGATTAATGTGATTAGAGTAGTGCAAATGAGATTACTGATTAGTTTAAAAAAGATCAAGATTCATGTATTAATTGATTAGTAAATATCAGTGATTTAGTGAATTTAATTGAACTGTAGTAAATTAATGATTAGTAAATAATTGGATTAGCAATTATGTAATTAATTGATTAGCTTGATTGGTTTGCTTAGAAAAATTATTGACTAGAGGAGATTACTGTAAATGAGGTTGGCTTGTGGATATGGCTATATTTGATTACCCAAGATTTGTGTATTAAATTTTAATCACGTACCAGTCTTACAAACCGATCTACCATGCCCAAGAAAAATCCAATGTCCAAACCACAACCAAAGAGAGAGTAATCCCCTACGCAAGGTGAACCGAGAAGACTCCTGCAGCATGCCTAAATGCTAACAAAACTCTAAAGGATAATGAAATTCATCAAATGTTCTCTATGTAACAAATATCTCATGACTGCTTTGGGTTACCCGAGCAAATTATTCAATACTAGAATCATCCAATGATTTCCATATCTCTGCCAAATCATCCAGACCAAACTGGATTTTTGAAAGAGTTGATAACCAATAAAACACAAAATAACATCCGCTTGACACCATAGTAGCATCCTGGATTGCTCTCAAAAGAAAGATTATCCACAACTTTGGAAAAAAAAAAGTCAGCAATGCTAAAAACCTGAACACTAATAGCTACAAAACACCAATCATTCTACCCAACAACCACAACCCAAATCCACAACCCAATTCACAAAAAAACATAAGCAGACAAAATAATGACCCATATCTCATCAGAGAAGCTGTTGAGCGTGAAGGAATCGTCAATACACAGTGCTAATTTGGTGAGAGGACATCAATAATATGATGACATTCACTGAACTGTCTGAAACATGCAATCAGTGATTATCAAGCATCAAAACCATCTCCCCGATGACATACTGACTTTCCGGCATTGGCGATGAGCCCAAAAACAAGAGACGGCTTGTGGCCGCCATGTTCTGCAGGTAATCATTTGCAAAAATGAATCAAGCAAACGTAAATTCATTTACAACTATAAATCTCATCTCGGTCAAAACAATAAGAACCATCCGTTGTTGCCCTGACCTAACATAAAGGCAAACGTATCTGCTCCTGTGTATTTTCCACATTGAACTCAAAAAAGTCTAGACTAATGGAGATTTAATTGACTACCATGCTGACTTTTCGAAAAGTAAATCACACAACCCGCAACTCAGCTTAACCTTCAAGGCCACAATCCCTAACCGATCAACCAATAAACCATCACCCAAGACTAGGCACGCGATGTCGCCTAAACTAACCTCAATCCAACTACTGCTGACCGTTAATGCAAGCAACTCAATGCAAAAGCCTTTCACTAAAAACTATATTGTTGTCCTCTACTAGATTGGATAAATTCGACGATCATATTTGTCTGTGAAACATGGCCAATGCATCTCTCCTGACGTCTCATTACCATAGTAAAAGACTATCATTGTTTACCAATCAGATGTGTGAAATGCGTGAGAGATGGTGTTGCATCTTCTTAATATAAAAAGTCGCTTTACATCCTAAAAAACATCCAAGGTGTACGCCAAGAGCTTGTTTTCCGAAGACCATCGATCTGTGAGATTCTGTAAAGATCACATTTTCGATTCTTACTATGGTTAGCAGCAATGCACCTGATTAGTTACATCGATACAGTGGTAACAAGCTAATACAGGCTACTAACATGGGGCAGATCTTGCCCACATGCTTTGTTATCTTTCTTGGGTGATTCAACTCCACTTGAGAGTAATGACTGGAAATCGTAAATAAATGTACAATGAACTCATACAACCTTCTACAAAGCTCGTTACATCAACCTTGCTAGAGTCGGGTTAAATCTGGGACTGGAACAACGTAGATACGCAACACACAAGATTTAATACAACTGCCGCGTGAAGTCTCATTTGTTCTGCATAGTTGTTGGAATTTAATTTAAGGAATACAACTAAGAAGACGCCTTCTCGCAGTCAGTGACCACAATAATGATTGACTTCTTGTCTTCCACATACACCACACAAAATCACGACAATGATGTAGACCCAATTATAACTTCCAAAAAGGCAACTACGATCTTATAGACAATGATCTCTCATCCCTATTGGCAATTCTATTCACTGATGACAATACTGTTTGAAAGACCCATTACAATAATATTTACTTGAAGTCAAGAGATCATGCAAACCTTATGTATCAACAACAACTCCAAACAATCAACAAAGAAAAAAGATACCCATAAACATATGGATATTTCAATCCAAAAAGAGATCATTTTGTGGGGAAAACAAATTGGTCACATTGCCAATTTCAAAAATCTTGATACAAAAATGTATGCCACCTAGACACTCCAAAATAGACCGAATGCACCAAATTTCACATTAAACAAGAGGAAAATCTTCTATGCACCACATTCTCACCTGTGCTTTATTTACAATTTTGTAAACAACAAATAAGAGACTCAAGGTCCTGCCATCCTATAGGACCCTTCGAAATGGCTAAAGACCTGCAACAACCACACCATGAAAGCCACAAATCTTTAACACATTCTTCTGCTCAGTAGTTTGTAAACAGCAATGATCATGCCCAGTATTTCCTCCGTCAAACCAACAGAAAATCTACAATTGGTCTAATCATATCGATTTTACAGAAGACAATGTTGAAAAGCACACAACGCACTAAAACCATCTCTATCTATTAGGACACTGATGGAATATATGCCTACTCTTAAAAAACTATCTAATGCATAGCCGACCTTCTAAGCATAATGCTTTGAAAAAAAAAAAATCTTTAGGACCAGCCCTTGCCAAACTATGGTCCCAAGCCATGGTCATCCCATCTTCAAAGGGGAGACCCCAGCCTAGTGAAAAGTACAGACTAATCTCCTATGCTGAGCTACCTGTAAAGTCCATGGAATCAATTATTAACCAATCCATCATCCTCCACTTAGAGACAAACAACCTACTCTCCAATAAACAATTTGGTTTCAAGGAAAAAACTATCCTGTAATCTGCAAACTCCTTTACACTGCAGAAACATATGGGACGCTGACACAACTTCATAATCAGGGCAACAATAATAGACGCAATTGACATAGACTATATGTCAAAGCCTTTGATTCAGTGGTCACAACAAACTACTAAAATACTAATGACTCAAAAGACTAAAATGTTATGTATCTCGGACAAACTGCATAACTGGATAGAACATTCCTGTCATAACAGACAAACAAATATGTCCAAAATTGGAGTGTCTATCAAATTAGTACCTCGTCATAGTGGTGTAGCTCCCAGCAAGGCAGTTCTGGACCAACTCTTTTCACTACTCTACTAAATGACACCTGCATTATATTTGACAGAGCAACTGGCCGAGTTTCTTTTCGCTGAGTGACCTGTAAAAGCTGTCCAATACCACAGACGAATACTGGCGTACCCTTCAAAAAATCTTGACTAGGTGATCAGAGATATCAATCAGAGATCGGCAAACTTCAAAATCTCAAATATAAAATGACCTGGTCTTACATAAGGGAGAAAAAAAATCAATAAAATACAAATACAAGCTGTTATAGTCAGGATCTTGTTGATGCATCCACAGCACTCGTAAAGGAACTTGGAATACTCATCTCCAATGATCTTAGTGTTAGACGCCCACTGTAACTGCGATATGCCAAAAGGCCATTAGAGTTTTTAACCTAATTCCTACATAGCTTTTCTCTGGTAATATCAACATGACTAACTATGAGCATAAGAAACATTTGCTTAAGACAATACTCACAAGTAACAGCTCAAATCAGTCTGGAACCCACTATTACGTGATCTGACATTAAGCACAGTTTGAGATAAGGTCCCAAAATATTTCACAAGCAAGAGTTCTCCACTCCTCTTACTCGTATGTTAGAATACCTCTATGGCACCAGACTTTGAAAATCTATACCTAAAAAAAACCTAGAGACTACGCGACCTCCGGTCTTCCGATCTAAAATATGGTATATAAAATCAACATTGCGATTCCTACCTGTCAATGATACTGTCAGCTTCAACCAGTAACAACACAAGCAGCACACAATAGATACAAACTGTCAAGCGTTAAACGCCCCAAACTTGATGTGCAGGAAAGTATGACTTCAGCAACAGAGTGTGAAGGTTGGAATATCTCTACCTGACTCTGTGATTTCTTATCTCCAAACCCCAAAAACCTTAACCTTAGACTGGTCATACTATGTGACCTCGATGCCCCCTTTCCTAATGAGGTCTGCTAGGGCGTGCATAAGCGCACCAACGGTGCCTATCGTTCCTGTCCCTATTGTTTTTTTATTATTCTCTATATGTGACCCATTCATGTATTCATAACGTATGTATATAACTTATACCTAATTATCTTGTGATTGACAAATCAAAATAATAAATATAAGAAATAAATAAAAAAATAAAAAAAAAAAATAAAATAAAAAAATAAAAATAAAATAAGAATTTATTGAGAGGGGGAAAGGTGGAGTGCATATGGAAAGATAAGGTGAAAATAAGTTTGGGAATCCTTCTATAGAGCGCTCCACCCTCCAGCCTATCCTGTTATTCCTAAAAAAAATCGTACCTAAATATGTGTTTGTGTTCCCTACAGGATTTGCTATGAAACTTCCTAAGCAGACCCCTAGGGAGAAAGAGAGGTATTACTGTGCCTTTTGTTCACATGAAACTATAGGTACTGCTTTCATAGCAGTTCAGGAACTTGCTCAACAGTGTTCCAAACGTACACTTTGGTGAGAATTCTATTGATTTCTTGTTAAAGTTTCTTGAGTACATCTAAATCCATAAGTGATCTGTGAGTGACTGAATTAGTTCCTCATAAATCCAGTCTAAGGTTGGTTTAAAAAAACTTGTTTAAAGAAGCCCTGTTCACACTGGGCTGACCGGATTCAAAACGTATGTAAAAAGGCACAGCAGATGAGAAAAATGTCTCCAATCCATTGTTATCCGCTCTCAAAGGGCAAAAAACTTTGTGCATAACCAGAGCGGACAACACGGAAGGAACGGACGCGGGAGGATGTAGGGCGTGGGAAGCGGATGCTCCACGGAAAGCTAGTGATGGAAGCAGATGAGAGCGGATGCGTACATCCGCAAGCGCTTCCCGGGGCGCAGCAAAAGTGGACGCGCGAACGCGAAGAGGCGGTACTGCAGAGTGGACGCCGAGCGGATGAAGCGGATGCAGAGCGGCAAGCCTAGCGATGCCCTAGCGTTCACTGCGCATGGCGGGGAGGATGCATCTATCAGGCCCCGGCAGTATATAAAGGGTGAAGGCAGCTCGCAGAGCATGGTCACCAATTCAGAGGAAAAGACCATGCTTCCAGCACAGCTGTGCCAGCCGCCAGCCAGCAACACAACAACCATGGGGAAGGAACGAGTAAGCCTGCTTGCCAATCTGCCATCTGCCATCCCACCTCCTGCCCTGACTGCTGCTTCTGCTGGGGCTTCTGCTTGCCACGGACTCGATCCTTCTGGGCTGGTGCTTATCTCTGCTGTCTGTGTGCTTCGTATGCTGGCCTGTCCTGGTGCGGTAGCTTCTGCTGGTGCTTACTTGCTGGCACTGCTCCTGGTGTGGTGCTATCTGCTGGTGCTTACTCTCTGGCACTGCTCCTGGTGCTGGTGCTTCTGCTGGTGCGTTACTCTGCTGTGCTGAGTCTGCCTCCTGGTCCTGCTGGTGCTAACTCTGCCTGGCATTGCTCTCTGGTCCTGCTGGTCGTCTCTGGTCGCTCCTGGTGCTTGCTCGGGCTGCTGTGCTGCTGCTGTCTTTGTGCTGCTGCTGTGGTGTGTCCTGCTGGTCCTGCCTGGTCCTGGCTTTGGCTGCTACTGTTGTTGTTGCTGCGCTGAGCTGCGCTGCTGTGGTGTGTGGAGGAGTCAGCCCCTACAACCTAAAAGCCCTCTCTGATGAGGTCCGATGTGGTCTCCAAAGCGAGGAAGACAGGATGCGTGAACGGAGAGTGAGGGAATACAACATAGAAGAGGAATACATGAGAGGAAGTGGCGGAGTGGCTGAAGGGAGGAACGAGTATTAATGGGCGAAGGGACACAGGTCTATCGTCCGACCCACAAAAGGAAAGCAGGCTGCTTGGAGAGAGAATGGCAGAGAGCGCTGGGTCACTTCGGAGGTGCTCCTCGGCTGGTGAAGCACATGCACGCACCTGGTAACATAGAAGTGCTACCTCACGAAAATCTGGCCAGACGTGTCAAGCTGAACGGACAGAGAGACTTAAACGTGATGGGCCATGTGCAAGCTTCTTGGAGGTGAGATCCACCACGCAAGGAGCAGCCCCTCTCACAAAACCTCTTCTCAGGCAGACCTGCGAGAGCCAGTCCTCTTTCTGGCAAGATCAGCTCCATGTGTACCAGGCAGGTATTCATGTGGAGCAGTGCCATGATGGAGATCCTACCCCCGGACAGCGTGTCTACCTGTGGCGGGTGCGTGCGGACCGGCTGATGCAGTGGGAGAAAAGAGATGGCACTTCCACCACAAGCCCAACCCCATCCACCCCCAGCTCCACCTCCACAGAAAGGCAGAGAGGCAAAACCGGAGGGGCAGAGCCACCACTGCCTGCTGGAGAAAGAGACACCATCAGGGAGCAACGTTAGATCTCCTCTCTCAGCTGGTACACACCGACGCCGCCATCCCCAACTGCAAGCCCTTCCTCACCTATGTCACCAGAGCCTCATGAACTGGCAGAACCCAGTACCAGTGGGAAGGACCGATTCACCGATCTTCTTCACAACCCTCCAGACAAGGATGAAACTTGCTCCCACCCAGTCCAGGACCTGCTCCTCCACCGCCAGGTGATGTCACTGCCCTTCCAAGCTTCCACAGGGCCCTACCCTTACCAAGGACTAGGCTACCAGGAGGTCCAGACAGCACAGGCGCCTTTCCCAGTCTCAGGCACAGAGTGTACATCATGGACAGCCAACCAGGTGCGACTGGAATGCCACCGATGCTACCCACGCCAACCGATGTCACCCACAGCCACCGATGCACCGGACGCCAGTCCTCACGCGCAGCTGGCAGACCAGACAGCCACCACTACACTGCTCCTCCTCCACCCCATAGGCCAAAGCCAGGCCTCAGTTACATCTTGTCATCGGTATTGGGGTGAAGCCCATGTCATGGAGGAGGGCCTCAACATCACGGGCGAGCAGCTATCGAGAGCTTCCCTCCAACACACCGTCCCTGTTGTCCTCCTCAGGGCCAGGCACCCCTAGAGCACTTCAGACCTGACCACTCCAGCACAGCCCCCCCAGCAGCACCTGGACCCTTCACCCCTGAGATGGGCACGCCTCTGATGACCAAGAAGAGTGTCAGAGATCGAGGGGGTGGCTTATTTTGCTTTGGACACTTGACTGGGTCATTTTTTTATTTACAGCTTGTATTAAATAAAGATTATCTTTGCTTCACAACACTGCTTCATTTATTTATTAATAAAGTCTTGTGGAACTTTAGAAATGGTTTAAGCGCTTGCATGCTTTGTGGATGGGTAAGGATAGCAATGGGATGGACAGGGAATAACTGTTGGGATGTTAGTGTATGGCAGGAGTACCTGGGTAAGAGCGATGGTGCAGGGATATCTGTGGGATGGGTAATAGCTGCGGATGGGATGGGATAGCTGTGGGATGGGCAGGATAGCCTTTGTGGATGGGTAATAGCTGTGGATAGAATAAACCTCCAGTGCAAGATTAGTGGGACTATGGGTCCACCCTCCAGGTGCCACACCTATGGCCCTTTATTATCAATAAATAATGTAATCAATCCATCCACACGTCAAATCAATAAACACAACTCTTTATTAAATGCCCTGTTCATTGTAGCCCACCCAACATACATGGGCCCAATCTCATCAGTGTGATGAGACAGTGCTGATAGGAAGCATCCATTATCATCTATCATCCTGTCTTGCCAACTCCACTGCTCCAGCTGGGGAGTTGCACCCAGTCTCAGAGGTTCGCCACTGCTTCTTCCTGTAAGTGAAGGCTCGTTGGGGCACTTGCATCATCGCTTAAGTGTCTATCAGGTTTCGTCCTTGCTCCATATCCGCCAGGCCCATGTCCCCATTGCCTTGTGTGAAGGTCATCCGAGGCTGTTCTGCAAAACTGGGTTAGCTGGGATTCAGTGGCGCAAGTGAGGATGTGCAGCGGAGTTGCCAGAAAGACTTCCACGATCCTCCTCACGGCTTCTGGCGATGCTTGCATGGTGTGAGAAGTACTGCGAACCTGTTGGCCAGGATGCCAAAGGCTTCTCCACCACCCGCGCTTGCCTGGACAGCCCTGTAGTGTGAAGATCCTCTCTTCACGGGGTGAGGCTCTGAGGTGTAGGGCTTCAATGAGGTAGGTTCTGAACAGCAAGCACATCCCCCATGATGAGTAGGGCACATCTTGCGTGTGTTTTGGGTAGGGGGTCGATCTGAGAAGCCGCATGATGAGCCATGATGAGGTTGCGTTCCAGCCCCTCCTTGAGGTCACTGGCGTTGTATACCTGGGCATCTGAAGCTGACCCATTCCCTGAGGCTGGTGAGAAGAAGCAAAAAATCTTTGGCTTCCTTCTTCCTGCCTGAGTTCAGGCTGCATTAGGAAATGATGCAAATGGTTATTTTGGAGTGGAGAAAGCTCCATGCAGTGTGCACTATTGAATATTGTAACCAATGTGATCTTTGAAGACAAAATTTTTCTATCCTACTCTGTCAGACTGTCCTTTATTAAATTCTGTAAAGAAATGCTCAGTGAGTGGCAATGTTTGTTTACTTGCTAATTTAGTATAGTTTATGCTATACTTGGGACTAATGTTGTGGTCTCCTATGTTCTCGCCCAGGGTCTCAGCCATTACACCAAATTGGGTCTCATGTGCCATGTAGGGCCAAGCAAATTTTCATAGCAAATAAGAATCAATAGTTTAACTTCATAAGTTGTAAAGAAAATAGTAATATTTCTACTTGTCAAGATAAAGATGTTTTTAAACAATGAAGAGAAAAGAAGGAAAACCTTATGGGGGTGAGGAAATAAGGAGCTCTTGCTTCACACAGGGGAGAAATAGTCACTGAAAGATGTAATGGCTGAATGGATTATGAACTTCTCGACATAAGGATGGCTCAGACTAGTGTTGCATTAATTGCACAATTATAAAAGAAACGAAACCAAGTAGAAAATATAGCAGACCTTCAGTCCAAGAGGAGACAGCTGTATAGGACAATGACCTGGAGCTAGTAGTCTGGTAGTAGTCTGGTAGTTCTTAACCTGTTTTTATTGCAAGATAGATGGTCTTATAGCTGCTTCTTTTGGGGTTCCCTGGGTTGGGATAATCCTCCCAGATTTATTTCATTTTTTTCTTATTCCATGTCTGCAGGCGTACAACAGCCATGCAGCTAGGCCTGAAGAATGCCGTTGATGTCCCTTTCTCCTTGGCAGAAAAAATTAACTCTTTATGGCCTTTTTTGAAAGAAATGGCACAGCATGGAAACATAGCCTGCAAATCAGATATCCAGGTATTTGTGCTGCCCAGAGTGAGGACAGATCTGATCTTCAGCTGTGTAACTAGTTATTTTATTGAGCTGAACTCTTGCCACAAATTTGTTGAGGCCAGAGTTGACTGCATGAAGTTGGTAGGTTCCATTCCCCCTGGTCACTGGCATCTCTTCTTCTGTTACTGATTTTAGGTGGCAGTTAAAGCTTTAGAAGCAGGTGTGTTTGGGGCCTATTTCAATGTCGTCACCAACTTGAAGGATATAACAGATGAAGATTTCACGCAACAGGTAGGAATTGTTCACATTTGCTTAAAACTATGGACAATTTAGCATTAGTTTGTATTCTTAAAAAAGGCTGAAACAGTTTTGCAGCTATGTTAAGATTGGTTGAGATTATTTGAATGGTTCTGGGTGGTGTGAGTTGGACCGGAGAGCTGGTGACTCCTTTGCTAGACTCTGGGTTTTTTCACATTTTTCTCTAAGATAAGAGACACTTGACAGAAGATGTTTCCCAAATGACTTAAATGATGCCGTTCTTAAAGTCAAGAGTTTCAAACACAGTTTCACAGTTAAAGAAAGTCTAAAAGATAACATATGATACAGTTTTTAGACAGATGTCCCCAGGTCTAACAGTCATTGTCCCCTTTCTCAATCTTAGTTTGAGTTCACGCTTTATAACTTATTTATAACTATGACTTACTTAGTTCAGGTATGGGAGGGAATGAATGCTTCATCACAGTAACTCATGAAATTCACTCAACGTCCCCCTCATGACAAAGACTTCACTTCCTTTAGAGCACCGTTTCTCAACTTTGGCAACTTTAAGATGTGTGGACTTCAACTTCCATAATTCTTCAGTCAACGTATGTTAAAGTTGCCAAAGTTGGGAAATAATGCCTTAGACTACTGAGACTACTTGTCAGGGATTTGCCAATATTAGCTGGTCTTTTGAGTCAAAATAGTTTTAAAAGGAAAAGCTCCCATCTCACCCTGTTATTGTCTCATGTCTCCTTGCTCAGCCACCCCTATTTTTTTTCTGCCTGACTGAATATAAGTATCTGTTATTTTGCTTTATTGCTTCACACTAATTGGCTACTCTTGAGATATACTTAAGCGGTGCTTAAGTCACATTTTATGCATGGTAATCACTATGGCAGTTGATCTACAACATTCTATTCTGAGAATCTGATCTTCCTTTTTATTTTGCTGTACTTATATATTAATATATTTATGCTATCATTTTTGCATAATCTTATTATATAGTATTATACAGTTTGAAATCAATCCAGGAAAAAAATGTTTTTCTCACTGTATCTGGCAACTGAGTTGCAGAGACCTCACATAATGTGTCCAAATAGGATAATTTGAGCCTGACTATGCAAAATACTATTCCATAAGTAATTCAGGACTAAAGTAATAAATCTCTCTCTCTCTCTACCCCCCTCCCCCCTCCCTCCCTCCCCTCCCTCTTCTGCAGATGCACAGGAATATTTCCTACTTCCTGGAGGAAGCCCAAAAGAATACAACAGCTATCCTAGATAATTTGGACAAGCGGGCAACATGAAATATTGTATTTACAACCAATTGGTTAAACATATAAAATTCTTATATATCGTACTGTTTAGCTACATTCAGACAGATCTGATCCTTTTGAGAAAAAGAAAAATATATAATTTTCTAACCTATACATGCATGAATTTTGTTACAAATCCAGTTTTTCTGGTGTGATTAAAAGGGATCTCTTTTTGTTGCCTGTTATCCCATCTTAATAATCATGATAGCAGTATGAAGCAAGTTTTCAGTGACACATCTATGTTCAAAAGTCTTCTGTAGAAAGCTTTAAAACTACTAAAAATATTCGCTATATAGCTATTGTTTCAGCCATTATGTTAAAATTGTTAGATTAAACAAAATTACTGACAGGAAAATACTGAGACCTCCAGCACAATTCTTTGGTTCATTATTTGAATGACAAGTGTATCTTGAGCAGAATTTTGTAAAGTGGAAATAAATCATGTTGTTCTCAATAAGGACTGGTAATGAGGAGGGTTTTTTGTGTCCTAATAAATTCATCGGTGCTCCGATATATATACTGCTGTGATAATGGACAGATGTACTGCATTAATTCTTATCTGAATTACCTGGTCTCATTATGACACTTTCTCTTTTATAAGTATATACTTTCATAATTCGATGAAAAATTGCTTGTGCAGTAATATTTCAGCTGACTAATGTTACCTGATATTTGGAGGTCTTTGTTTTCCAAAAGTTGGAATGGACAGTCTCAGCCTTTGTACATAGACAAAACAAGCCCCATGCTCTTTCATGGAGAACCTGAAGGAAAAGACACTTTGCAAGCCGGTATGAGACTTCCATCTCCAGTGGGACAGATGAAGAGGGCAGGGGTTGCTTCTGAGGACATTGGCAGCGTCAACTCTCCCATCATGGAATGGAAGGGGGCTTGTCTGGTTCTTGTTTTTGTGTCTCAGGCTGAAAAATATTTTAGGGCTGCTCTGAAGAGGCAGCTTCAGCTGTCTCTCATCATCTCCCATAGCAACCATTTCACTTGTTTTCCATCTTGATACAGAAATGAATATACACTGTATTTATCAAGCGCTTGCAATCAAATGATTTTTTTTCAAATTTTTTTCAAAATTTACTCAAATTTTGTCAATGAGTGGGCCTTTTCAAGGTGCCTATTACCTCGGGGGAATTGCTAATATTTTGGTAGATACTCAAGATGGACTGAAAAATAAGATGCAGTTCAGTGGTTCTATGCTTAGGAAAAACCAAAAGCAGTTTATTCCAAAAGAAAAATAATAAGTCCTTAAACTTGTATCTAAAACTTCTTTTGTTAGGATTGATGAAACTCATCTGATGCTGTAAAACTTGTTGATCCAAGTATTCCTGAAATAGCAGAAAAGCTGTTAATGAACAATATTCAAAAGTGAATAGAAAAGGAAATGTGCGTACCCAAGGCTCCTTTCAAAGATGCCACATTCTCTTTGAGCAAGGTGGTTATTCCTCATCTTCCAGAGCCCAAAACCTGACAGAGACCCCTGTGTTGTGGACTCCTTCAAAGCAGAAATTGTATGCAACAGAAGTATGCATAGTTGATCTACTCCCCAACTGTTCATTCTGTTGTGGTCTTTTAGTGGAACTGTCTTTAGTTATTAATACATAAGAGATAGGATATGGGAAGAGGTGATAATTTCTCTTATTTTAAAAGAAAATAAAAAGTTACTATAATTGTTTCTATTTGTGATGAAAGAGGAAGTCATTTATTTTATGTTTCATTTCTTTGTCTTTATTATATTCTTATTTTTTCTTTCCATTTTTCTGTTTTTTTCCCTGCACTTTCTCATTTTTCTTTTTACTCTACCATTCCAACTAATGCATTTAAATTGAATGAAATTCCTTTAAAAATATCAGCAACTAAAAAGGGCTCAGTATCTAAATGTTTATATTGCTGGCAGGAATGCCAGGTGGGATGCCATGATCACAGCCCATTCCTTCTGTTCCTGGACCACAACTTGAATACAATCATACTCAGATCCTGGTTATCCTGGCTGGCATCTTCCTCCATATGGATTTCCTGGGCAAGTGTGGGGGGGGGTCATTTCCAAAATCCATATCATCATGCACATCATCATGGATATCAATTGGAAAATTAATTCTGCACCAAGTGAGAAATCAAATAGGTTCCCAACCAACCTAGCTGACAACTTTGTAGTCCAGAAGGTAGAGGATGGAACTAGAGGAACAGCCATAATGGACTTAATTCTTACAAACAGAGAAGAAATGACAGAGAGAGTTGAAACTGCAGGAACCTTGGGTGAGAGCGACCATGTCATACTAGAATTCAACATA
>BHFT01043318.1:0-14155 GCA_004320025.1 Laticauda laticaudata | reverse complement strand
ACAACGGATGGAACATTTTGCTCGTCCGTTGTGTCCGTTTTGCATCCGTTGGGCAGTGTGACAGGGCCTTTAACAATGATAATTGGGAATAGAATTTCTTTTACTAAGCAGAAATAATGCATTGTGCCATGTGGCTATGTCACTTAGCAATGACAGGTCCAGCACTTTCCAGTTGCTATTATTAGGTGACTCCCATGCTATCATTAAGTGATGACTTCACATGGTTGCCATTTGCAACTTTTTCCTGGCTTCCTCATTGACTTTGCTTGGAGGAAGCTGGGCTGCGAGTTTGACAGCCCTGACCTATACAAATAGCTCTATTACACCTGGTTTAAAAACCACTATCCAAGCATTAATCTTGCTCCATAAACTACTACATTGAACTTAACCACATTTGGCTTAGTGTAGAAGTATAAAATTTAAAGGCCTAGCGCTATATGCAACCTTCAAAGTCTTGGGTGTTTTTTCAAGTACCATTTCACAAGTTGCCACTGAATTATCCTTTTTAATGTGGTGCAAGTGGAAAATGAATACATGGAATATATTAACTAAAATCAATTGTAATGACATGAAATTAATCAAGGGTAGTTTCTGAACCAACTCCACCTACTTTGTTTGCTCTTTAGCCTTCTATTGGCTGAAGATTTCATTTGAGACCCTTTGTCACAAAACACCAGGACCTCTTTTTTTTTTTTGAAAAGAATTTTATTAATTTTCTACAAACACACATAACATACACAACATTAAAAACATCTACTCTATATAAAGAAAACCATTAATTTTCTTAATCACTTTCTCATCAGGTACCCATCAAAGTATCTTATCTAAATCAGTCTGTTTGTCATAAAATCCTTCCGTTTTAAAATCTTCATCATATCTCTGAGCTGTATTTGCAGCATATTGAAACCAATTCATCTGTATACCTTGTTCTCTAAGTTTTGGATCGATTTAAGTCCCACCCTTTTTCATCTAACAATTTGCCCCATATATCTAACTGTTCTTTTTTATAGATATTAGGCGATAGGAAAATGCTTCAATTAGTCAATAAATCAAACTAGGCGAATTGTTTCAAGTAACATATGTTATTGTTTATCTTTCATCTCCCAATTTAACCCACTCCAAAGACTCCCGTTTAGTAATAATGCTCTCTCTGAACATACCCCGGTTTTTAGTTGCCCTTTTACCATAAAAAAGCATTGCCCAGGCCAACAGTAAATCATGTCCATTACTAATGTCAATACAATCTTATGCCTTTCTTAATGTTATCCATCTTTGTAACCCACAATCAAACTTGCAGCTTGATATACCAGTTACCTCACATTAGGCAGGCCCAAACCTCCTCTAATTCTATGAGCATTCTTGCAAAAGTCTAACTTTATTCTCGCTGCTGTTTACCTTTGCCATATAAAACTTCAAACATGATTTTATTTAAATCTTTCAAGAATATGTTATTTATCCAATGGTTCTAGATTGGGTATGTTTGAAAGGAGTAGAAAATAAATTCTGGTAAAGTGATATGTCATCTTAATTGTTGAGATTCTCTCCTATTATGACCAATTGGGCAAATTTTTCCCATTCTTACAAGTCTGTAATTTATCTGTTGTGTGTTGAGTTTGGCGTTTAGAAATTATTCTTATTTAATGTTGCTACATCTTGCTGTTCAAATTACTATCCCAGATACTAACCTATATTTTGTAACTTGGATTTCAAAAGATCTGTCAGGTTCTTTCTTTGTCTACACGGTAAGAATATGTTTGTGTTGTTAAGAATCTTGTTATTTGTCAAAGGCCAGCCAATCTCACCAGTTATGTCTCTAGTCTTTTCCAATTAACTTTGGAGGAGCGTTTCTAACGGGGTCTTCCAAAATAAAAGGGCTAATCGTACAGCAAAAGCTTGTTAGTTTGAATGTCTTTCTCTTTTTAAATTTGCATTTCCTTTATACTTTTATCAGTCCCCTAATATTTCTATTCAACACTTCCAAAAGTCAATACGAATAACAAAGGAGATAGAGGACACCCTTGTCTTGTGCCTTTCTACTTATATTAATAAGATCTGCTTAAATTCTCCCTCCATCATTACCTTGTGCCTGTCTGATTTATTATATATGGCTTCTATTTGCTTGAATAAATTTCTCTAGGCAAAAACCTACGATCTGTTCCAATAGTAAATACATAAATCTCCAGTTAACACGTTGTCCAAAAGCCTTTTGAGCATCTAGAAATTATCAAAGCCATTTGCTTCTCAGATTGAGCCTCATAATATTCCGAAAGTATCCACAGATTACTCTCATTATTGTCTCTAATTTGTTCTCTTTGGGCAGAAATCATTTTGTCATGCTGGTGGAATAAAAATTATTTAAGTATTTTTCAGTCTTTTCTTGCTAAGACTTGAAGGCAAAGATTTTATAATCTGCATTCAATAAGGAAATATCGGTCTATAATTCTTAAATTTGGCGAACGGTTCTGGCCGTCTTCTTTTGAATAGTGTAATAAAGCCTCTGGCCATGTTTTGGTATCATTCTTTAAGCAAACTCTTGCTTGAATTCTAATCTACAAGTGGTCATATGCCTTCAATGATTCTTAAATTTTTCTATAGATTACTGCCGGTAAGCCCATCTTGGACCTGGGTGCTTTCCAGTTGTTCTTGTTCTTTAGAATGTCTTCGTTTTAATTCCATCATTGTTTATATTACCTTCAGTCTAACATTCTTCAATCTCTTTAGGTATCTTCGGTAAGTTAACAATGTCTTGTAAATACTGTTAACATTATTTCTCTCATCTCAATATTCCCTTGTTCAATAGTTTGGGCCCCCATAGAAATCTCGAAATAATTTTCCTTTCTTCCTTATTACCACACAAAACTTGGCCTTGGATCATTCATTTAGTTTCAAGATGTTTTATTGATTGCTTACTTTTTTCTCAGTTTATATGGCTAGGCCATCTACCTGGTTTTATTTTTTCATCTTTCAAAATAATTCTGTTTAAAAATATTCTAATTTTCTGTTGCCAGTTTTCCTTCTATATTTAAATTTCCATTTTATGCTTAATTACATCCAGTTTCAATTTAATACCTTTTTTCTGTGGCATTTTCTGTAAATGGACCTCTTGTGAATAAAGATTCCTACAAAATATTATAAAATGCATAAACTGTTTGGGTTCTTCAGTTTACCACAATAGCCACCAAGCACAATAATCTAACCCAATATCATTGCATCATTAATGAATATATTCACTCTGATATCTTATAATGCAGGAACATATTTCTACATCCAGTGACAATCAGAACATTATTGTTCAAAATACTTTGCACTTCTAAGTTTTTATTTTTATTATATTTTTGGTACTTGCAAACTCTGAAAAGATTTTAATAATTTATTGAGGCACTGGGTAGTTACCATATGAAATAAAGATGAGGCATTATTTCTGTCACAAAGGGGAAAAACATCCTTCTGATTCTTTCTCACTTTCCTACTGACTCTTGAAGACTGAAATGGCTTTACATTTTCTATGTACAAAATACTTCCCACATGAGAACAACAGACTGACTTGATCAGCTGCAATCTTCAACATAGAAGGCTGAAAAAGCAGAAGAAATACATTGTTAAGCTTCAAAAATCAGTTTCAGCTGGTAACTCTAGGTGGGCTTTGTGCTTTTATACACAAGAAATAAATTATCATCCCTACACAGGCAATATGCTTGGTTGCACAGTCAGTCAAATGTTTAGACTGATTTTGGCATTTTGGTCCACCTGTCAAGTCCTTCCCAAGGGACCAAGGATATGCAGATTTTGTTCAACAATGTTAAAGGTATCATTTTAGGATAGAGCCTCAGAGGCACAGTGGTTAGAGTGCAGTACTGTAAATTACTTCTGCTGCAGCCAGCTGCCTGCAATTTGGCAAATCGAATCTCACCAGGCTCACGGTTGACTCAGCCTTCCATCCTTCCTAGGTGGCTAAAATGAGGATCCAAATTGTTGGGGGCAATATGCTGACTCTGTAAACTGCTTACAGGGGGCTGTAAAGTACTATAAAGTGGTGTATAAGTCTAAGTGCTATTGCTATAGAAGCTATTCCAAGTAAAGCTGATTTTTGCCGTTGATTGATGGTTATTTTATAAATGTCAATGGAGTTCAAGTGGTGCTCCAGATGTTTTGGGATTGCCCCAAAGGCACCTGATGCTATTGATATCATTTGTTTTTGTTTTTGTTTTCCACTGTCATTATGCTACAGTTTGCAAGTCTTTGTATTTTGTTATTCCTTCCGCTTCTCTTTTTCTATTTTGCAATCTCAACTACCATCCATTATCCAGGTGTTGTCTTTTTTTCTTAACAATTGTTATATCTGGGATGTTATGTGGCAGGTGTTTCTTTAATTGAATCTAAAGTCCCAGAATACTTGAGCTTCTTTGTGTACCTGTACTTTGTCTATTTTGAGTTCCCACCAATTCTTTGTGGCAATAAATCAAATGCTTTTTTATAATCAATCCTGATCTTATGTACATTTCTTTCTCAACTTTTGCAATTCTCCAGAAGCACTTTATCAATCAGAAATTAATAACATTGATAAACTGAAGTTGATAAAGTGCATATCAGCCTATAATTTCCAGGTATCATTCCTTTCCAGGGGTGGGATTCTACCAGTTCTGTACTGTTCTATAGAACCCCTTGTTAACTTTCTGAGCAGTTTGGAGAACTGGTAGTTAGAAGCAATCTCCTTTTGTTTTTTTCTACCCTTATTACATTCTTGCCAGTACGCCTAGACTTCCTGTCTCCAGAGCTTCTGAGGCTTGACTTTCTTAAAGAGGAAGGGTTGTTTTAAGATTTTTACACTGCTGTTGGGAGGAAATACTTCCCTGGAAATCGCACTTTGAAGGATAATTGATACTGAGCAGACTTTGTTGACAGGGAACCAAGATGAGTGACCTTCAGCAAGGCTTTTTGGCTGCTAGGAAAGCATGAACATTTCAAATGTGAGTTCTACAGACTTCTTTCTGGTTTTGGGTCTAAACTGGTTTTTGGTGAAGGTTAATTCTGTTGCTTGGTGATGTTAACTTCAGTGTTTATGGTGATTGGGTATTTTCCTATTCAGAAGGCAACAGCTGTACGGTTGTGTTTATTTATATTGTGTTTTCATTTTTTCCTGCTCATGTTTCTTTTTCTTACTAGGGAGGTGTCTTCCTCATTGCTTTAGCCTGGTCCTTTTTGAGGTATCTTTCAGAGGCGGATATGGCAAGCTTGGCCTGATTTTTTTTTAACTGCCTTTCTGGGGATGATTTCTTTGGAGTATCTTGTGATTGGTGAGATCAGCTGGTATTTTTAAGTGGGGCCAATGATCTAGGATTGCTTTTCCTGGTGTGCTTTTTTGGAGAATTAATGACCTCTCTGTAGGGGTTTCACTTTATGGCAAAGGATGGCTGCTTGATAGTTATCCTGCATTTAATTTTTTCATTCTCAGGAGCTCTGGCACCTTGCTGATTTGTAACTCTGGTTGAGGTATTTTTATGAATGATTGGTTTTAGGGACAGTTTTTGAAGCAAGACGCTTTTTGTAATTTTTGTACAGGTAATCCTTGATTTACAACAGTTCATTTAGTGACCATTCAAAGTTACAATGGCACTGAAAAAAGTAACTTATGACCATTTTGCATACTTATGACTGTTGCAGCATCCCCATTGTCATGAGAGGCCAGGCAAGGAGAAGCACCCTTGACATGAGTAATGTCAAGTTGGCCATTCCCATCCAGTCACATGACCACCAAGCTACACCCACCAACTAAGCCACACCCATAGAACTGGTTGTTAAAAAAAACTGAATCCCACCCCTGTCCCTTTCCCTAAGTCTTTTTGAATCAGTTTTGCCAGTTATTAGTCAGTTACTGATGTATCCTTTATGAAATACTTCATTACATTATTTAGATTTAATTAGATATAAACTAGTCAGATATTTGAATCAAAAGCCATGCAACTGATCATTTTCAGGAGATGTCATCTTTTAACCCTTTTTACCATATCCGCTGTTATTATTAGTTCTTCCATTTGATTTTCACTATATATTGTAATTTAAGAATATTTGTGTGTTTATTTAACTAATAGGAAAAAATTGACAATGTTTTAGCGTTATTGTGCATCCTTGGAAGAAAATATTTTAAATACAATTTTAAAATGTCTAATAAAGAAGAATCTTTGTAGTTCAGGGTTGAAATAAGAGGTTCTTGGTGCTGTCTGAGCTTGGTTGTTTTCTTGAGGACATTTCATTATCCAAAATAGGTAACATCATTAGTGGTAATAATAAAATATCTACAAGAAAACAACCAAGCTCAGAGAGCACTAAAAATCCTCAATTAAACATCTGTTGATTAAAAAGTTTTTGGCAAATTCTTGAAATTTCTAGCATTTTAAAAGATATATTTAAAGAAATTTTGTAGATGCCATCTGGGATATCATGCTGTGAATCATGGATCACAATGGTTTCCTTAATACCATTATTCTTGAGCAATATTTATTTATTTGTCTTCATGCTGCTTCAATAGAGCCAAATATCTATGCTTACGAACTTCTGTATTGTGATCAAGTCACACAGTAAATGTATAATACACAAATATATATAAACAACTGTGAATAGCTGAGTGTGCAACTCAAATCCAGACTTTGGACACAAATGCATGTGGATGAACATTTGTTTTCACATTTTATGTATCTGTTCTGGATAAATACAAGCTAAATTCATGGAACTGCAAGAAAGGAAACTGTTTAACAAAATATAAAATATGTAGAATTTGTGAGAGCAAATGTTTAAAAACGGGTGCAAGATTCAAATGTCAGAGGTTGAAGAGAGGTAAACAGAAATCTATTTTAATATTCAATTTTAAAATAAATTTAAATTCAAAACTATTTATTTTAATTAATTACAAAATGGAAAACTCAGAAAACAATCTTTAACAGAAACAGCTGACATGCTCTCTATTTTTTTTTCAACTCTCAAATATTGGGTTATTATCTATTGATTAAGCATGTCTGTGATTTAGTACTGTCACTCAATTAACTTAAGCGACCTCTCTATATTTAAATTTTTTGCAAACTCTCTGGAATTACTCTTTCCTGCAGTTTCATTAAACCTGCCTCTGATTAGTCTTTCTCTGATCAGTGGAAAAGACACAATCTCTTCCAGTGGCTCTTGTCTTCTAACAAATAAAATGGTGATAGAAAACAGAAAATTCATTTCAGTAATTGTAGCCATTTAATTCAAGCAAATGAACATGATGGAAGTTAGTATCTTTCAAGCACTCACCAAATTTATTTTCTCCACACACATACTGTTCGCATTTGTAGTGCTGATGTATTTTTCACTTCTGTTGTTACCTTCAGTTTCAGCTATTTTAACGCTAGCTTCAGCTAGAATAAACTTCTGCACTGATTGATTGTCACTTATAATAATTTGTATTTTATGAATTAATGGAGATTTCTTTGCTCAATGCAAGAAAGCTCAGCTGTATTTAAAAGGCAAAACTAATTAATCCAACAAATCATACTGATGTTTTCTTTGTTTTTATTATTGGTTTCCTATGCAGCTAATTTTTGTATTTTTGCTCTTTAAATAACTTCATAATCCATCCAGAGGGACTTAGATTATTTATCAGATTAGAAATAGTAATAATAGTAACAAAATAAAGTTATTCTGAGTTGATTTTAATGTTTGGTAACCATTTCCATACAATTTTATTGGCAACAGCATGGAAGTGGCTAGCCATTTTCTAACATCCTCATAAATCAATCAATACAACATATAATAAAAATTCCTTAATGGATTGTTGCAATATTGTCTGTTCAAAACTTTTTTTTAATTTATTTATTTGGTTTGTCAATTGCTTACAAGATTATAGGTATCAGTAAAAACATAGTTATGAATACATGGATACATATAAGAAAATAAAAGAAACGACAGGGATAGTAGGCACATTGGTGTGCTTATGCACACCCCTACGCACCTCTTAGGAAAGGGGTGAGGTCAATAGTTGAAAGTCTAAGGTTAAAGTTTTTTGGGGGGAGGGAAGAAACCACAGAGTCAGGTAGAGTATTCCAGACATTGATCACTCTATTGCTGAAGTCGTATTTCCTGCAATCAATTTGGTCGCGCATATAATCTGAGTTTGTATCTATTGTTGTGCTCTTGTTTTGTTATGTTGAAAGCTGATATACTCAGGCGGGTAGGCACAATTGAGCAATGTAGTGATTATTATATACTATACTTAATGGACGCAAAGCGAGCATCAGTTCTAGGTTTTTCTAGTCTAGAATTTCAAGAGTGGTGGCACTAAAGGGTAATTCTACAACGAGTTAGAGGAGTGGTAGACTCTTCTTGTGAAATATTTCTGGACTTTCTCAAACTGTGTTATATATCAGATACATAATGTGGGTTCCAGACATGATGAGCGCATTTCGAGTTCTGTCTAGCAAATGTTTTGTATGCTATATTAGTATGTAAATAATTACCAGAGAAAAAGCTTCGTAAGATTAGGTTAACAACTCTTAATGGCTCTTTGGCTATGTAGCTACAAAAGGCTCTAGCACTTAGGTCATTAGAGATGAGTACTCCGGGTTCTTGACAGAGTTTGGATCATCAACAAGGCTTGACTATTCAGTCTGTATTTTATTTCTGATTATTTTTTTGCCAATAGTAAAAACAGAGCATGTTCTTTGCTGAGATTTGAAGTTGCTATTTAATTTGACTGCTATCTGATACATAGTCGAGGTCTTTTTGAAGGGTAGCAGTATTGTCTGTGGTGTAAAATAGCTTTTAATCGTCAGCAAAGAGGACGCAGTGCTCTAATATGATCCATAGAGGTTATTTAGATGTAATATGAAGAGAGTTAGTCCCTAGAAAACTGCCTTGGGGGACACCACTGTTGACAGGTACAGAATTTGATAGGACATTCCCAATTTTGACCATTTGTTGTCTGTTTGATAGGAATGCGTCTATCCAGTTATGCAGGTGTCCAAAGATGCCATAAGATTTTAGTTTTAGGAGTAGTTTGTCATGTATCACTGAATCAAAGGCTTTACAGAAATCTATGTAGTTTGCATCAAGTCACAGCTGCCACCACTTCAGCTGAGGTTGACCTTCATATGCATCAAGTTCTTCCCAATAACCAAAATGCTGTATTGTATTGGTATAGTTAGTATATTTGTGGATCCAAGCAATATAGCCTTTTGCAATTGATAGACAGAAATTTTGTCAGGCCATTGTCTATGTTCAGTCTATCTGATCTTGCAAGCAGCTAACTACTGTAGTTGGTCCATTGTTTCTTCAGCTTCTTTA
Source organism: Laticauda laticaudata (assembly GCA_004320025.1). Taxonomy (NCBI): domain Eukaryota; kingdom Metazoa; phylum Chordata; class Lepidosauria; order Squamata; family Elapidae; genus Laticauda; species Laticauda laticaudata. The sequence goes on along the minus strand of BHFT01043318.1, from coordinate 4,843 downwards.
CAGTGCTTGTGTTGGTTGCTGTCTTCTAATTTTGATTTTATATACATTTGTTTTAAGGCTTTTGCAGCCAGAATTAACCCCTCTGTTTCTTTTTTTCAGTTTTTCTTCTCTTAGCCATTGTCAGGTCTTATTGTTATCTTATTTGTCTGGTAGGTTTTTTTAAAAAATGTACTTGCCATGTAATAGTTTGCCTTGGCATATCTCTTTTATTCTTCACGTGGTACTTCTTGTAGGCCAGTTCGGTCTTCTGGTACTGAGTACATTATCGTTGTATACTACCTTCAGTGCAACTTCTTCACTTTCCTTCAAATATTCTGCCAATGCCCATTTTTCTTTTTCAATTGTCTCTTATACTTACAATATTCCTCACTTATATATGATGTCACAGGTTTGTCATTTTTTATTATGTGTGATAGCTATTTCTTTGGAATAAGCTTCATTGCAGGCAACCTTATTCTGATGTTTTTGTACTGCTCTAGATGCTCAGTTATTCTTTATTTCAATTCTTCTTCAGTTGAGGCTTTTTCTTTCTGAGGAAAAGGCAAAGGATAGGATATCTGGTTTGGAATGAAAATGAGTCAGTATCAATGCTCACTTCCTCTTCCGCTGATTTCTCCTGGTTTGCCTCTAGTCTGAGCTATATTTGGCAAGGCTTCATTTTCTTTGAAACCTTTGCAGTTCCTCCACTTCTGCTTTCATGAATATTTTATTTCATATTATAAATAAACATAAATAAACATTGACCTGCTAGCCTCTGTTTATTGTTTCTGATTCTGGAAATAACTTGCAGAAATAATGATTCTGCAAGTTCTCTCATTTCTCTCTGAAGAGGTAGACATATCCATTTCTCATTGGACTTGATTTTCAATTATAGATAATTATTTGTTTTCAACCTTTATATATTTGCAAAAGTTAAACACTTTTTCTACTAGTAAGAGCCATGGCACTGCACCAGTTAGAATGCAGTATTTCAGGATACTTCTACTGATTGCTGGCTGACTGCAATTTGGCAGATTGAATCTCACCAGGCTCAAGGTTGACTCAGCCATCCATCCTTCCAAAGTCAGTAAAATGAGGACCCACATTGTTGGGGGAAATATGCTGATTCTGTAAACTCCTTAGAGAGGGCTGTAAAAGCACTGTGAAGCAGTATCTAAGTCTAAGTCAGAGGTGGTATTCAACCACTTCTCACCAGTTCTGGAGAACTTGTAGTGGTGATTAGGCATGGGTCGCAGAACCGCTAGTAACTTCTGGCTGGCCATGCCCCCGAACCGGTTCTCCAGTTGCTGGTCACTCAGTTACCCTACCCACCTAATGTTCGCTGACACTGCTTGCCTGTCTGCCCCCAACTGAGCAACCCTAATCTGCCTGGCCTGCTCACAGATAAGCCTGCGAGTCGTGCTAGGGCCTCGCCCACTGCACAGGGCCTTTTTGTGCCATCCCCCACTGCTGGTGACCTTTCTGGGTGGGAGGAGGCCAAGGTGGGGTGCTGGGCCAGTCCAGAGGGCAGAAACAGTGGTGGTGGCAGCACGGCTAAGGGAAGCAGCCCCAGGAGTTCCTGGCCTCCCTGTCGGGGCATGTCCGTCACCCTCCCAGCCCAGCAGAGCAGGGAAACCAGAAGAAAAGTGAAGGGAAAGCCTTTGCTTTCCCCCTCCCTTTCGGGGTGCATCCGCCACCCTCCCAGCCCAGCAGAGCAGGGAAAGCAGAGGAAAAGTGAAGGGAAAGGTTTTGCTTTCCCCCTCCCTTTGGGGACTCTTCTACCACCCTTCCAGCCCAGCAGAGCAGGGAAAGTGGAGGAAAAGTGAAGGGAAAGCCTTTGCTTTCACTTTCGGGGCTCACCTACCTGCCACCGCCACTGCCTGCCACTGTCCATGTGCTTCAAAAGAGAGAGCAGATGGATGTTCTGGGGCTGCTGCTTTCTTCATTGTCCCCACTCGCTGCTCATAAGTTCTTCGCAGAAAAGAGGTGTGTGTGTGAGACAAAGACAAGGAATGGAAGGGAGGGAGGGAGGGAGGGAGGAAGGGCAAGAAGGAAAGAGCAAGAAAGGAAGAAAGAGCAAGAAATAAAGAGGAAGGAAGAGGAAGAAATAAAGAGGAAAAAAGAAAGAGAAAGAAAGAAAATAGGAAGAAAGAACGAAAAAAGAGGAAGGGAGGAAGGGCAAGAAAGAAAGAGGAATGGAGAAAAAAAAGAGAAAGAAAAGAGGAAGGGGAGAAAGAAAGAGAAAGAAAGAAAAAAGAAGGAAGGGGGGAGAGAGAATACTCTGTGGTATTATTTTTAATTGTTCCATTATTTATCATTATTAATATTTTGCACTGTCCTGACACCTAAAAGTGATTTTACTGTTTTCTTTTGCCCAGGTATTTTTCAGGGTTTACATGTCATTAGTCCCCAGAGCAATAAATACAGGTGTGTTTAACAGAGCTGAAAGGGACTATGGAGGTCTTCTAGTCCAATCCCCTGCTCAGGCAGGAAAACTCTGAGGATGCCAAAATCTGAATAGAGGTCCTGGGAAAGATGCCAGAATAACAGAATAACACTTAGAAGGGACATTGGAGAGGGGGGAACTTTATACCATTTCAGAGAATGGCTGTCCAGTCTTTTGTTAAAAACTCCAGTGTTAGAGCAGCCAGAATTTCTGGTGGCAAGCAATTCCACTGGTTAATTGTTCTCACAGTCAGAAAGTTTCTCCTTACTTTTAGGTTGCTTCTCTCTCTGTTCAGTTTCCATCCTTCTGGTGCTTTGGAAAATACATTGCCCCCCACTCTTTCTGGGAGCTCCCTAAAAGTTCTGTTGTCTATTGGGCAAAGTATGTGAGCCATTTCCTCCTTTCAGTGTCCATGAAAGTACATCTATGGGGAACTTCCGGTGGTGAGGTCACAGCAGAGCGGGAGAATGATCTCTGCAATCCTGTATCCGAATTTTCATGCTTGGAAGCTCTCAGAAGCATTGTGAAGCTTGGAGAGACACGCGAGTTAGAAGGGAAGTCCAGGAGCAGAGGGGAGGAAAGCAACCTCCCACTGCAATGAGGGGAAGCCCTTTGAATCCAGTGTGAAAGTAACCCAGTATCTATGGTGGGTCTCAAGCTGTGACAGCCAGCTGCGATCGGGAAGCAGGAAAGTGGATCAATGCAAGACATCACAAGGAAAATGGCAGACTGGACAGTTTTTGAGAGGTGAAAGAGCCCTGTGAAAGACTTTGACAAAGGGAGCCTCCAGAGAGGGTGAATACAGCGGCTAATTGGTGGGGGATAGCGGAGCGAAAGGGAGAGGAGGAAACAACTGTTTAACAGCTGAGAGAGAGTATTGCAGAAGAAAAGATTGAAACTGTGAATAAAAACTCAAATATCTATTATTTGGATTGATTACTGGTAGAGCAGAAAAGAGACATTAGAGAGAACAATTAGAACTTTAATGGAGAACTATAGTTGAACAAAAGAGTGGAACCATTTTGATGGAAAGCTGTGACTGTGCAATTTGAGAGTGAATGTGACTAAGTAGTTAAAGAGGACTGAGGAAACAGGAAATGAGGAGGAACGTGATGGTGTGCAGAAGGGAAAAGAAGAAGAAAAGAAAAAGAAAGCTGAATAATTTCTAAGTATTAAATTCAAAAGTGTATATTGAAAAAAAATCCAAAGATATCTATATACAGAGACGAACAGACAAACTCAATACAGAAGCCTGATGATGGCAGATGAGATTCTGCCGAAATGTTGCTACAACTTTAAAAGCACAACTACAATGATGTAATACCTGAAGGAAGCTGAACAGCATACATGTAAGTACCCGCGAAAACTTAAAAAAACAAATATATATATATTCTTAAGTTTTCGCGGGTACTTACATGTATGCTGTTCAGCTTTGTTCGGGTATTATCCCACATCCTTGTAGCTGTGTTTTTAAAGTTGTAGCAACGTTTCAGCAGAATCTCATCATCCATCATCAGGATTCTGTATTGAGTTCGTCTGTGAATCAGGCTATCACAGCCGTTTCAGTTTTAAATTTGAGGCTAGCCTACTGTTGCCTCAAATTTAAAACTGAAATGGCTGTGACAGCCTGACTCACAGACAAATTCAATACAGAAGCCTGATGATGGCAGATGAGATTCTCTGAAACGCCACCACAACTTCAAAAGCACAACTACAATGATGTGGGACAACACCTGAAGGAAGCTGAAAAGCATACATGTAAGTAGCTGCGAAAACTTAAGAAAACAAATATATATATATGTTTTCTGAGGTTTTCGCGGGTATTGTATGTGGATCTTTGGTTATTCTGGTTTTCTCCCGTGTAAAATTGGAAGTATTTTGGCGACTTTTCGACGAAATCTCATTCGTCATCTTCAGGCCTGTGTCTTCGGCCTTGTGCTTCTCGGAGTAATGTGAGCTTGCAGCTGTTTTTTCTTTTTAACTGCCAGTGGGGTGACTTGACTGTGTGGGGGCTTGGCTGTGTTCGGATTGGCTAAGGGTGTGTTTTTATTGGTTGGGGGCCTGGCTGTGTTCNGGGTTTCCAAATGGCTGGTAGGCGCGAGGCATAATCTCTTTTATTCATGCTATGTGGGCGTTTTTCTATCTCTATGGCTTCTCTTATTATTCTGTTGTTGAAGTGTTCGATTTTGGCAATAGTTCTACGCCTACCAGCTATTTGGAAAACTGCCCTCATTAACAAACGAATACCTAACATGAAGAACGACACCAGACCCAAACCCATGAGGGCCACACAAGATGCTTTACGTGGGAGAAAACCCGAATAACAAAAGATCCATATACATTATACATATATACATATATACATATATACATATATACATATATACATATATACATATATACATATATACATATATA